>JAJOOH010001935.1:0-19760 GCA_029582605.1 Solanum gracilifrons | reverse complement strand
TGAACGTCATAGGTTGAATGTGTGTTGTGAAATGGGGGTTTGGAACTCAAATTCCAACTCTTTTTCTTCGTGTAAGCCGTTGTGGCAGGATAGGGTCTTCTGTAGCAGCCCAATTGCGAATTAAGGCGGGATTAATCCCCAAAAACGTTAATTTTCTACAAGTTTCACTTTTGAGAGTTCAGAGACGACCCCAGACGATTTCTTGATAGTTTTCCATGACTTTTAGTACTAAACATAAGGGTTTTACTCCCCTAATCCATTTTTCGATACGTAGAACTTAGATTCATGGATGATTATCATTGGGGAGGTTTTTGACATGAAAGTAATGGAGTAAAAAGCCCTAAGTTGGGTATTAGGATCTTTAGTTTTTCCTAGGGTTGATAATTCCAATTTTAATCCGGGTAATTGGGCTTCGTTTATTGATCCTCGCATTAATTTGTTGTTTTTAGACCATGAACGAGCGGAAATAATCCGGAAAGGGAAGAATCAAGTGCCTTAGATGGATTCAAGCTTGGTTTCGAGGTAGGTGATGGTTTGATTTCATTTTTGTGTGATGTATGTTTGTAATTGCTTCATGTATTGCATGTATGTAAGTAAGTCCTATTGTTCAAACTTAATGAAATGATTATGAATGAATGAATGTATGCCATGATTCAACACTTGATTGTATGATTATGAGTATGTACTGATGAGTGTGATTGTGATTGTGGTCTTGTTGATTAGATCGGATGTCATGTTCCGACACATATATTGGATCGGGTGCCACAGTCCGACAGATATAGTAGATCGGGTGTCACGTTCTGGCACAGTGACAGTTTGGATATGGGTTCCATGAAAGGACCATTGTTTTTTTCATTTCTACTTGTTATTGAGAATATGGAATTGTACATTGCTCCTGAAATGATAATTGATGTATATATATATTTTGTACATGTCATGTTTACTGTGTTGTGACTTCTTATGTATGTTTCGCTTACTCAAATAGCCGTGTGATCCTACCAGTACATTGTGGTTTTGTTTGATATTGTACATGCTCGTTCTTTGTTGAGTACAGGGTATTTCCGGGCGGCTATTGATATACCTCAGCTAGGAGATCAGTGATGGAGATCGGAATTCAAGTGTGAGCTAGTTCTTTCAGGCTGCCATGATTTCTCCTTTTGCTTAGTCCACTATCTTCGGACTTAGACTAGTAGTTTAGATATACTTGTTTAGTTTTGGGGTTGTACCCCTTGTTCTTAAATTTGTTGAACCTTAGAGTTTTGGTACATTGACTTTCAGGTTCTAGGAATTGTTTTCCGCAATTGTTTTGTTAAGACTTTCGGAGTTTATGGGAATTCCAGTTTATTTCTACGTTTAAACCTGCTTCCATATCTTTAAATGCGTAGTATTTTCGTTAACTTAGTTAGATGGGCTGTAGTAATGGTCCTCCCGCTTGAGGGTTAATATGGATGTCAATCACGACGATCTGGGTCATGACATTAAACTACAGAGCTTCATCATCAATAATATAAGCATTTTTAAGGTATATACTCATATCACATCTTATTATCAGTTGTCTATGAAAGCAATTGTATATGAAAGCAAACAAGAAATATATTTTCATGAAATTATCTTAATAGCTAACTACGTGAGCTTTCACCTTGTTAGTTGGGTTCAATTTCCCATCTTTCAATCCTCTCCCCCATTTCCACTTCCCTTACTCACATTCTCGTATTTATAAGCCAACAAGGTTAGGGACGAACAATGCATTTTCAAATTATACAAAAAGTAATGTGGATGGTACTTTTTAGCTGGATCTATTGTCACATGTTTACCAAACCCGTTCATCTTTTAGTGAGACTGAGACACATCAATTCCTCCTTCTCTACTCCACTAAATTCCACTAGCTTCTATACCCATTTCTTCTTTGTTCCAATGCTAACAATGGAAGAGAAACGAATGTTTCAGCTTTCACGGCTCTAGGAAAAATTGAAGAAAAAGGTTGGTGTTCGAGATTTAATCGATCAATTAGAACTCCAGCAATTAAAATCTTTTCTTGGTTGTCACATATTTGATATTTTTTTCTTCTTTTTCCCTCTTTGGCGTCAAAACTTTGCTCCAACACGTCATGTGCATGTGCTATTTTTGACGGCTTGCTGCCGGATCTGACCAAATACTGCTACAAAGAGTGGAATTTTCAAAAAAATGATGGATTGAAATTTTCAAAATTGTTGATTACCAATAAAGAGGAACCATTTCTGCAAATATCACATTCAATTAATGGGTTCTCAATATGCCAATTCAAGAACCAACTGGATAATGGGTACTTTCTTGGAGATATTTTTTGGCATAGAAACTAGGAATTTCTAAATAGTACTAATTCTCAAAAAAAAAAACAAACTTGTGAGTTCTTAATATTGCAATTTTATAAGACTCCCTTTTTAGTTTACTATAGGAAAATAGCCCAACCTAATCTCATTTGGGAATTTCTATATGTACAATCCTGAATTAGTTTTACATATTTGATTTTTACTGCTAATAAAATACAACTACAGAAAATATGCAAAAATTAGTCTAAAACACAATTTATATGATACAGCATAATGAAATTGCTTCAATTAGGACACTAAATCAAGAGAGAAGATCCAAAGCAATCAGATCCGACTTTTGTCTTTTTACCAGGCTATTGAGGATATGAATTTTGCAAACTAGAGATTATATGATTTTGACTTCTCAAAAAATTGAATGATTTATGGATGCTTTATGTTTCTATTTATACTACCATGTTATTCGCCTTCAATTTTAGAGGTCGGCTTTCCTCTATACATCACTTATTCAATGAAATTTCGTTTGAACTTTGAAGGAATATAATATTCCATTAATTAGAACTACACACTTAACATGTTCTTCAAATGGACAAACTACTTCAAACGTAGTCAACAAGACAAGTGGACAGCCCAAAAGTTTAAGGTAATAACTTGTTGAATAATACTGCTTCTCTTTGGCGGCTATTTTCTACACTCATGTAATTGTGGGGTCCATACCCATTATAGATAAACATAAGGAAAGTTGAAATGCAGGAAAGATTGAAATGTTTGTTGCTTATTTTTAAAGTCAACAAATGCTGCAACAAACCAAATCTCACCTTTTCTTTTTCAACTAAAATCTTACCAAGAAATCTGCATAGTTGCAAAGGTTGAAACCTTGGTATTTTATGTTGTCATTGGTGACATCACTAGGAGTATATTTCTCCTATAAATAGAGAGACTTTTCTCATTAAAAATACACACCAATTCACAGAGAAAGAAAAATATAGAGAGCTGTGAGGTTTACATAGACTATACAAGAATATAGTCTGTGAAGAAAAATATAGTGTGAGCAATATTTTAGTAAGGTGGAATCAAAAGAGTGTTATTCCTTTTGAGTGTGTAGTAATCACTTTGAGTATTGTATTCGTGACTACACGGCGTTAAATTTCATACTATAGTGATATCACTTGCTCCTCTTGGCCCGTGGTGTTTCCCTAATTTAGAAGGGTTTGCACGTAAAATTCTTGGTGTCATTATTTTCTCATTTTATTTCTATTATTTTGACCATATAAATTTCTGTGTTTATTTTCCCAACAAACTGGTATCAGAGCCAAGTTTTTATCTGAGTATGCTCTGTAGTTGCAGCACAGTCTGAACTTCCACATCATAAACGATTTCCTTTAGTTTGAAATAACTATATTTTTGGGGATAAACAAAGGAGGCCAACACAAGTGGAATGGTTACTTTGAATGGTGTTAATTATGTCATTTGGAAGGGGAAAATGGAAGATCTACTTTATGTCAAGAATTTTTACAAACCAGTCTTTACCACTATAAAGCTTGATAATAAAACAGATAAAGAGTGGAATATGTTGCACAGATAGGTTTGTGGATTCATTAAACAATGGGTTGACGATAATGTGTTGAACCATATTTCTGGGGAGACACATGCCCGGACCCTATGGGAGCATTTTGAAAGTTTGTATTCTTGAAAGACTGGAAACAACAAAATATTCTTAATAAAGCAGATGTTGAGTTTAAAGTATCATGATGGTTCTGCAATGACAGACTATCTGAATGATTTTCAGGGGATCATGAACCAATTATCTGCTATGGCGATCAAATTTGATGAAGAAATTCAAGGCTTGCTTCTACTTGGTTCCCTACTAGACTCTTGGGAAACATTTAGAACTTCATTGTCAAATTTTGCTCCGGATGGTGTGATTTCTATGGATTCCGCCAAGAGTAGTGTCTTGAATGAAGAGATGAGAAGAAAAACTCAAGGTTCTTCTTCGTCGAATGTCCTGATAACTTGCTCCAGGGGGAGAAACAAAACTCGTGGTTCTCAAAATAGAGAACAAACTAGGAGAAAATCCAGAGGCAGACTTAAGGATATTGCGTGTTATCATTGTGGCATGAAAGGGCACACAAAGATTTCTGCTGAAAGTTGAAGAGGGAGAACCAAAAAAAAGAGGAAACTAAAGAAGATTGCAATGAAAATTACCTAGCCACCATCACCACCGAAGATCTTGTTACCGTCCTTAATGCGGATATGATAAATATTGCTTGTGATGAGTCAAGCTAGGTTGTGGACACTGCTGCTGCATCTCACGTGACATCTAGGGAGGATTTTTTCTCTTCCTATACTCCTCGTGATTTTGGAACCTTGAGTATGGGTAATGAGACTGTTTCTAGGGTGGTTGGTATTGGTACAATTTTTTTGGAAACTCGTGTTGGAACTAAACTAGTTTTGAACAATGTGAAATATGTTCCTGATGTTCACCTGCACCTGATTTCTATTGGTGTTTTGGATGATGAAGGATATGCTAGTACCAACGGTGATGAAAAATGGAAGCTCATTAACGGTTCCTTGGTTGTGGCTCATGGTAACCAACGTCGTGGTCTATACTGGACTAAGGCTTCTACTTGTGTTGATATGGTGAATGCGGTTGAGAGCGACAACTCTTCAACGTTATGGCACAAGCGGCTTAGCTGCATAAGCGAAAAGGGGCTTAATTTTCTAGCCAACAAGAAATTATTGTCAAATTTGAAAAATGCTAAATCAGAAAAGTGTGAGCACTGCTTGGCTGGTAAACAAAATAGAGTTTCCTTTAAGTCCTACCCTCCTTCAAGAAACACAGAGTTACTTGAGTTGGTGCACTCTGATTTATGTGGTCCAATGAAGACAAGGACATTGGGTGGTGCACTCTACTTTGTCACTTTAATTGACGACTGCTCGAGAAAACTTTGGGTCTATGTCTTGAAGACTAAAGACCAAGTGTTAAGTGTCTGTAAGCAGGTTTAGGCTTCAGTTGAAAGAGAAACTGGAAAGAAACTTAACTGTATTCATACTGATAATGGTGGTGAATATTGTGGACCATTTGACAAATACTACAAGCATCGAGGTATTAGACACCAAAAGACTCCTCAGCTTAATGGTTTGGCTGAGAGGATGAACAGGACCTTGATGGAAATAGTTAGATGTTTGCTTTCTGAAGCAAAGTTGCCAAACCCATTTTGGGGTGAGGCTTTATTATCCGCTGCACATGTTATTAATGTATCTCATGATGTTGCTTTGCAAAGTGATGTGCCAAAATATTAATTATAGATTGAATAAGAAAGGGAATTTTGGCAAAGTTGAAATTGGAATTTGGAAGTTGGCAGAATATGGTATCGTTTTTTTTCCAGGGTTTTGGGGCAAATTGCTAAATGGAAATATTATATAAGTGAAGGTCTTTTATTTAATAATTACCACTTTTAAGTATACTTTTAATTTATTACCATTTTTGTTAACTTTTAGCAATACTTACTTAAAATAATCTTGTTCCTTTAAACTCAGCAAAAAGTGCCGCCATTCGCAAATTTTAGCAATACTATCATTCAGCGAAATTGTTATACATTGTTAAAAGAATAATGTTGACAAATATAGTAAATATTTTAAAAAAAGTGTACACGCAAGTGATTTTCCCTTGCTAAATTGGTTATTAACCAATGATTATAATAAAATTAAGGGAAAAAGGACAAATATACCCCCAAACTATTATGAATGGTATCTAAATACCCTTCGTTATACTTTTAGGACACTAATGCCCCTACCATTCAAATTTTGGGTTGTATATACCCTTTGAACTAATGGAGAAACATGTGTCACAATCTTAACGGTCTATGCATAATTTATTTATTTTTCATCCCTGATTAAAAAGGCCACCATAAATCTACCCGGATATGTATAACCCAAAAAAAACCCAAACAGACCCACACCCAAAAAAACCCGTTTTCCTTTTCTTTATTGTTCCACCATCCAAACACCCCCAAAATAGATCGACACCGAAACTCCCCCACACCACTGCAACTTCATCTTCACCGGCAAAGCCTCAAAATAAAAAAGACCCACACACATATTATAACCTAAAACCTTCTCAGTATACATGTTCCTCTCCTGTGTGATCAATAAACTTGATGAAGGTAGCACAAACGTGGGTTAATAACAATATGTTTTATTTCGAGAAGGATAGGTGGAAAGATGATAGAAAAGACAAAGGAGATCTATTGGTTTATTTTGAACTCGTGAGGTATTAGTGAGAGGTTTTAATTGAGAAATCATCACCAACTACCAACATTGACAACACCCAGATGTTTATAACATCAAATTTCAATAAGGCAAAAAGAATTGTAAATCCATTTGAAGCTTTCTGATTTTATTTGCCGGTACTATTAGCGCAGCGATGAAGGAGAGACAGTTTCATGATGGTCATATTTTATGGTGGTCGAAGGGTCACTGCATCGTTTATTTCACCCGACGCGAGGGAGGTTGATTTTAGTAGCAATTAGAGGTGATTTTGTTGTGGAACTTCATCGGAGAAGTTGAGGCATGGCGGTGTGGTGGAGTTCTGGCGTGGGTTCTATGGGGTGTTAATTGGTTGCTGATGGTTGGTGGAACAATGAAGAAATTGAAGTTTATTTAGGATTTGTTTTGTTTTTTGGGTAGGGGTGGGTTTGGGTTATAGATATCCGGGTGGGTTTATGGATAGGTTTTTTAATTAGGGATAAAAAATAAATAAATTTTGGATAGACTGTTATGATTTTGACACGTGTCTCTCCATTAGTTCAAAAGGTATATACAATCCAAAATTTGGACGGTACGGTCATCAGTATCCTAAAAGTATAACGAAGGGTATCTAGATACCATTTACGATAGTTCGGAGGTATATTTTTCCTTTTTCCCTAAAATTAAGGTAATCAATTATGTGGGTTGAACAGAAAAGAAAATTTAATGGAAATTTTGTGGTTGGTTCAACGTGGGTCCCTAGATGGTGTGGCAATATTTTTCTTATGGTTAATTCTTAGGTGATTAATTAGGATGTACTTACATTAATGAACTCGGAGCATCAAATTTGGTTCATGTTGTCGTCGTGGTTTCAATCCAAATATTATTAATTGTTTATCATAATATAAACGGAAAAGGGTCAAAATTGCCCCTGAACTACGCAAAATAGACCACTTATACCATTCGTTACATTTTGGGATAAAAAATGCCCCTACCGTTATCCTAAGAGACCACAAATACCCTCAAGAGGTAACACCCCAAATTTTAGTGACATCGCAAGCCATGTAGGACTAATCCTTCCACCTAAGCGTTGTCAACTAGGATTCACTACAAAAGAACTAGACCTTTAGCGGCGACAACAGTCGCCACAACATCATGGAAGGCAACTATAGCAACAATCCAAACTAAGCATACATCCCATAAGAGGACACTTCATGAGTAGCTTCAAGTCATACTTGTGCCACGTGTGAATGGCATCCCATACGACAATTCAGACTAAGTACTTCTCTAGGCTAGCTTACTCAATGCTTACTATTAATCATTTCAACTATCAAAGCCTACTACTAGGCTAGACCTAAATACCATGAAAAACACATTATCATACAATACAAGCTATCCTAAGAAAGATACAAGTATTCCAACCTAGCTATCATGCACCCATTATGGTGTCTCAATCCTAAGCTACCGTGAAATGGTCTTGGCCTAACCAAGTCAAGCTACCATGAAGACATTCTAACAATGCTAGTTCAAGCTACCCATAGGAGAGTATAGATCCTCAATCCTAGGCTACCAGGCCTATACTAATGCAAGCTAGCATGAAAAGCATCCTACCAATGCTAATTCAAGCTAACTTTAGGAGAGCATAATTTATTAATCCCAAGCTACCATGAGATCTTCCATCCCATGCTACCATGAGATCTATCATCCCAAGCTACCAAAATATCTACCATCCTACATAATTCAACTATACATGAAGGAATCATAAAGCTCAACTTCCAGCTATTCTATTCTAACAAGCATGATTCATTTTAGGTGATTAGACTTGCAATCTAGAACCATTCTATGTGACAATACCTTTCACATTCTACATACATGCATGCATATAGTTCTAGGTAGGTCGTATGGGTAAACGCCTTCCACCATAACTCTATCAACTAGGAAAGATAGGTACATTTAAAGGTAACTCAAACGGAAATAAGTGGGAAAGGGTAGAAGACGTTGCGTCCCTGGCGCTCTGAGTGTCGCTGGATGCCAAAGGCAAAACTACAGAATTGGGGATGGGGCACACTAGCTGGCGTAGCCCCCCAGAGCCAAAACTATAGAACACTTTGTGGGGCGCTCTGAGTGGCGCGATGCCCCACCCCTTTTTCTCCAGAAAACTCTATTTTTTCTTTCTCGTTTTTTAACTCTAAACCATGTAGTTTCGATTGGTTCTTTCCCCAAACACTTAGATTCAACCACAAAACCAAAATATGTAAGAATCTACTCAAAACAACATCAACTTTCATGATCTAACTGAACAAACTTCTCAACAACTCCAACAATCAAGAACCCAATACAAACTTCAACACAATCCATTAAGAACTCAAATTCTATACTTTCAAGAATATAATTTCACTGAAATAAATCATGGTTGGTGTGTGGGTAAGCTAACCCAACGCTATGTGATCTCACATACCTCATAGGGATCAACCCTTGGTGAAATCCACAAGCAAATCTTCAAGAACCCGACGATTCTAAGCTTTTTCTCCTCCTTCCTCCTCTTCTTTTCTGTTCTCTCAAAACCCTATCTTATTTTTATGAAGCGTAAACTGAATCCAATCAGTTTAGACAACAACTTAATTACCAAAAATGAATTTAATTAATTGGGTAGTGAAAAGATCATAATACCCTTCAAAAATCCGGTTTTGAATTTCCTTATCTAGACAACCCAACTTCAAATGGGCATATCCCCCTCATACGAACTTAAAATTTATCAAACTTGGTGGTGTTGGAAAGATAATTCAAAGATATTTCCTAATGTATCTTATAGCACACCTAAATCATCCTGATCTAGGACGTATGATCATTTGAAGTTGACCCAAAACTCATACTTAGCTCAACTTTGTCAAACGTTCCAAATTTGATTATTTCTAAAAATGGTTTTCTTTCTAATTCTATGTCTTTCTAGTAGCGGGGTGTTACAATTATGTATTTAAATACACTGAGTTATTATTTACTATTTAAAGTTTTTCTTTATATTGCATCTTTCTTTACTGCATTATATTGAAATGAGTTAAGTTTAGTTAAGTTGGAGAGGTAAGTGTTTCTTTCAGCTCCAGTTCAAGCTTATGTCTTATTTAGATTACCCCTCACATGCTTGTATATTCCATGTATTGACGCCATTTGTCCTGCATCTTTAATGATGCAAATACAGGTCACCAAGATCAACATCTAATGCTTTATTGATCAAGTTGAGCTTCAGAGTTGTTGGTGAGCCTCCTTGCTTCTGGAGGATCCCTTTATTTTGTTTTATCATTTTAGCTTATTCGGATGTTGTGGGCCTTGTCCCAACATCCATCTCAATTTGTAAAGACTTCACAAATAGTTAGACATTATTAGTTCATGAGTCTTTTCATTTTTAGTTGTTTATGTATGACTTGAGTTTCCACTTTGGCTAGTTGAATGTTTATTTCTAAAACATTCTAAGTTTATCTATTCAAACTGTGCATTTTAAGATTTTATTCAAGTACATTTTATGTTGATTAACTCTTCCGTTAAGAGTTAAGCCAGACCAAGGGTTCTCTTGGGGCCAACAATGGTTTTTGAGTGCCAGTCGCACCTAGGGTGAGGCCCGGGGGAGTGACATAAATCTTTACAAAATACTTTCTCATCTCCGAACTCAACATAATATGTAATATATAAAAATATACTTTAACTCCATTAGGAGATTTTCTAACCGACAACCATCACTATGAGCTACATGATGATACAACGTCTCACCCACAGTGAAAGAACTATCATATACCTTGCCGGGGTATAGAACATCCTCAACTAAGTGGATCCACTAAGCTATTCTTAAAAAGCAATAAGCAATCATCTAAAAAGTATGACCCTTTCTACCCACGTTTGCTACATGGTTTATGGGGGTTGTGAGTTGTTTGAACTCTCCACCATATCGGTGCTCAATACTACCCCCAAAATATAACTTAGCTCATATGTTTAAAAACATAACTCTTTCTCTAGTTTTAGATAATTGCTCAAACTACCCTCTTAAAAGAGTTAAGTGCTCTTGAAATATCTTCTGCACTCATAACTTATTTAGAAATACCAGTTTCTCTTTTATCAATGTAAAAATTGATACCTCGGGGAATACATAGTCCCCTTATACTCTTAATGAATTCATACTTGGAAACACTTTCTCAAAAACATATTTTAATATGATCATTGATGACTCAGAAAATTATACTACATAAACATTAATGGTATATCTAGATACCATACTGCTCATTAGGGTTGTTCATAGTTATGGTTAAAAAACCCAACCGAAGCACAATACGAACCAAACATATTAAAAAACTGATATTTGGTTTGATTTGGTTTGATTTGGTTAGGTTTGGTTAGGTTTGGTTTTACATTTTGAAAAATCGATACTATTTGGTTTGGTTTTGGTTTTACTAAAAAATAACAATAAAAATAACCAAACCTAACCGATAAATTAGATATATAAATTTTATAATTATTTATATATTATTCATTAATAAAATATAAATATTTTGTTAAATTTTAAGTAACTCAAGACTTTAACTTTACCATTTTCTCAAGCCCAACACGAAAATTTTAGCCCATTTATTACAATTGTAAGTCCAAGTCCATCAAAATTCATTACTTTAATCTTTATCTACCATACCTTTTATAAGATAGTTACACCTTCTCTTAGTTGAATCACTTTGTTCGTGTAATGATAACTTTAGTATTGTTTAATTGCTTAATTGAACAAACAATAGCTTTTCAGTGGATTGTTCATGTACTAGGTGTTTGTGTCTATCAAGATACGTACGTCCTTTAAAATTTGTTACTTTCAAACTAAAAAAATCAGAAAAACTGAACCAAACCGACGGTTATTTTTTTTCATCTGGTTTGGTTTGGTTTTAGAAATTTAAAAAAACGACTAGATTGGGATGGTTTTAGTTTTAACCAATAACAGATCCAAACTGAACCAAGAACACCTCTACTACTCATGCAATGATGGCATGCTCTATTGTCATACTAATCATGTTTTAGAAACTCTTTTCTCATAACTTATCTTGACTTTCTCAAAACTCAGTTTAAGAACTCAACATTTGGCTTTAAAAAAAATCAAAATTTATAACTAAAAATAGGGTTCATGCTGAAATATAGACATAAACATATCAAATGAAGGATCTCAATAACAATATCAAAACTCAATAATTAGGAATATTATTTTTGAAAGAAACATGAACTCAAGAACTCAAAATCAACTTATATCAAGAATACTCAAATCTAGGGGTACAATCCTAGATTTCTCTTTTTCTGATTTGAAATTAGATGTAGGGAGTGAGGATGAACTAGTCCAACACTATGATAGCCTTACATACCTGAAAGAACCAGGTTCTTCAAGAATCTTGAAGAAAAACTTGATTAGAAGCCTTGAAACCCTAACTTGAAGGTAAATAATCAAGAAAACCTTTCTTGAGATTCTTGAATCAGTTTCTTGAAATCTCTATGTCCAAGAATTATGATTTTCATTAGTCATTCATAATTGTATGGAGGAATTTGAGTTGGAAATAATAGAATTCTTGGAGAAGGACTTTCCTTGTAAGAAGAATCTTGAAAAGATGGAAAGAATCTTGAATGGAGTCTTCTACATTGATGATTTTTCCTTAGGGTTTGAGAGAGGAGAGAATGATGTATTAAGAGATGAAAATACGATTGTTTGGGTCTTCAATTAGTTAAGAAATTTGTTTAGGGTTTTTTTAGCTGTAAAAAGACTAAAATGTCCTTTTTAATATTTTTCCATCGGCTAATTCGTCACAACACTGTATTAGGTTGCTAAAATGGTCATAATTTTTTGCTCAAACCTTGGATTGTTGCGAAATTGGTGGCGTTGGATAGAAGATTCAAATACCTTTAATGTGATAGGTTATATGCCATGTAACTCTTTATATTCCAAGAGATATGGTCGTTTGAAGTTAACCCAAATAGAATCCTACATCAAAACTTAATTGATAAGAAAACTTTCAACTCTAATTTTGGTTAGGAATTTCTAGTGACCTTAATTCATATACAAATTATTCCCACACTAAAGAATTTACCTTTACACATATGGGTAATTTATGAATCACCCCATATGACCCTACAAGTGAATGAAGAATGGTTCGAGACTTGACTTAAATTTTTGGGGTGTTACAATATCTCTCCTTTGGGATCATTCGTCCTCGAATGATGGCTGGTCTGAGAATGGAAAGGGGTTACTCTTACTTTAAGTCTAACTCGGAATCACAAAGTACTTAACATAGGGTAATTATTCTAATCTAAATCACAAGATTCAGGTTCTATACCTTCGTAGGAAATCTCATCCCAAGAACACTACTCCTTACCGCTACATTCATCTAACCTTGAGCTCATATCACAAAACACCTAATGTATGGCGTACTGTCCACATGTTAACAGCATCACATTCAAGATTAGAACCTTAACCACTCTATAGACATCTACAAACCCTCTTTCTAAGAACTTCTCATCCTTTGATCATCTCTACCAACTGAACTTTCATGCATTACCACTAGGAACCTGACTTAGTCCTCATTGTAAAACCTTATCTCCTTCTTCCTCCACATTCATAACCTTAGATGGAATAAATACACCATCACTATCACAATAAGAAATGGCAATCCTGTCCTCTATCATCACACAACTACTATCAACAACACCACTCTTCAAAACTAAAAAAGATTATTGAAAGGACTTTAGGGTGAAATATCATAAACACGATTCAATCGAGATATCTGATATAAGAATATGCATGGCATAACATTATGTTTCTAGACATTGAGAGTAATTCATGGATTTGTGAGACTGAACATACTATGAGACATGATTGCTTGTATGAATAGGTTCATAGCATGAGATTGATATCCCAAACTTTATGGATTAAGCTCGACGTTAATGGGCTAAAGTTTTTTCCCCTCATTCTAAAAGTGAGCATAAATGTGAATCTCTCTAAAGTGTATGAGCATAGGTCATGAACACAATTTTGATATAAGAAACATTGTAATGATGTTGAAATGACTGAACCTCTGCTTGCGTTCTTCTAACTTTTGGCACTCTTACTACTACTGATTATAATCTCATAACTCATACTATCTTTTCGGGTGAAAATGCTACCTAAGCACCAAAATACACTTTCGCAAAAGGGTCTCATTTGAAACAAGGTGTAGAGAAAAAAAATCTAGCAATACATTTCACTTTTACCTTGATAGCACGATCCATATGAATAAAAGCACATTCTTTTGAATCTCAACACTTAACCTCACTCATGGGCTTCTCTTAATCTCTTTATATTCTCATGGCTTCCTCAAGACTTTTTCTGAGAGTAACGCATCAATTTGGAACTGACTTTACTTTTCAACTACCTTGAGTATGAGGGGTAGTCAAATGAATCTGAGAAATACAGTAGTTTGAATAAGTTCCTTATTACACAGTTCTACTTCACGATTTAGAGTACGAAAGAAGGGAAAATTTTCCTAAATGTCTGTAGTGTAACGACCTAATTTTGTCGTTACGGAAAAGCCAATGGAGAAAGAATTGGGGTCAGGAAATTTTTGAGTAGTAACTTTGGATTTCCCAACCTAGTCCAGATTTGGAGGAAATCAGAGTCGTTAAGGTGTAGGTAAATATGATAACAACCAGCTGATTTAATTATAATTTTGATTACATGAATAGTTAGATAACTCGTTAAAGAACCCGTACTACATTACAGAATTGAATTTGGGTAAGTAGAACTCCCGAAATCAATCTTAGCGTCAACGGTATTTTCTGAGCGTCGTTGGTTAAAAGTGAGTTGTGAAATAGGGGTCTTAAAATTATTAAAATAGCTCACTGGTTACGTGCAAGCCGCTGGGGCGGGATTTCTACCGCCAGGGCAGGGCCGCTGTAGCGACATGGGTACCGCTGTGGTGAGCTCGACGTGACTTAAGGTCGTTAATAAACCCGTAAACGACCTTATTATGCACTTTTCGACTTTTAGAGCTAAGGAACGAACCCCAGGTGACTCCTACTCATTTTTCACCATTTTTTAGGATAAAGGTAAGCTTTTCACTCCCCGAATCTATTTTTTGATCCGTAGAACATAATAGAATGGGTGAATATTGATGAAGGACGGTCTTGTTATAGATTCTATGGTGGAAACAACCCTAATTTGGATAATTGTGATCATGGGTTTGATCTAGAGTTCATAGAATTGTTAGCAATTCGGGTAATTACTGATTGTTTATTGATTCCCGTGTTATTACGATTGTTTTTAGACCACAAACAAGCGGGAAGAATTTGAAAAGAGAAGATTCATGTGCCTTAGGGGATTCAAGCTTTGATTCGAGGTAGGTAATGGTTGTGATTCTATGATTGTGTGGTGTCTATTTGTTTTTGCCTCATTATGGTCCATGTATTATATGAATGTTGCATTATTAATCACATTAGTTATAAATGAGATAGATGAATGATGGTTACCATGAAATCATGACTTAAATGTATGATCTTGAGAATATACTTGTGATTGTGATTGTGGTGTGTTGAATTGATTGGTTGCCATGTTTCGACATAACTAACTTGGATCGTTTTCCATGTTCCAGCATAACTAACTTGGATCGGTTGCCACGTTCCAGCATATCTAACTTGGCTCGGTTGCACGTTCTTGTATAACTATGGGATCGGTTGCCACATTCCGGCATAACTATGGGATCAGTTGCCACGTTCTGGCATAACTATGCGATTAGTTGCCAAGTTTCGGCATAACTATGAGATCGGTTGCCACGTTCCGGCATAAATATGGGATCGGATACCATGTTCTGGTATGCTAACTGTTTGGGTGTGGGTTCCATGAGAGGACCATTGAATTGGGTTTAGTAAGAGGACCATTTAATTGTGTTGTGTATCTACTTGTGATGAGTTCGTTAATATATAATTATGATTGATATTGGAAGATGGTATGTTGCTCTAAATTGATATAACTGTGACATGTGAGAATTGTGAAGTTGTTCATTGTTCGTATATGTTGACGATATTGTAAATATTCGATATGTGTATGTGATTATACTATTGTATTGACTTATGTATGTTACAATTAATGGGATAGCCATGTTTTCCTATCAGTACACTATGGTTGTGCACTGATACTACACTTGCTCTTTCTTTGTTGAGTACAGGGCATCTTCAGGTGGCTATTGATAGACCTTAACTAGGTGACTATTGAGTGTGACCGGATTCAATGGTGAGTTAGTTCTTTCAGGCTGCCATGAATCTCTCTTGATTTACTCCATTCTTTCCAGACTCAAACCATTTGTGTAAGGTGTTGTTTAGTTTCGGGGTTGTACCTGTCTCTCTTAGACTTGTCGTTAGTAAAATTTTGGTACAATGACTTTCAGGTTCTAGGGGTTGTTATTCCGCATTAGTTTGGTTAGCTATTTGTTAAAACCTTGGAATTTATGGGGACTCCATTTTTATAGTCATTTAAACATGCTTCCGTATTTTTAAATGCCTTACTTTTCATGAAATTTGTATGTTTGGCTTGTAGTAATGGTTCTCCCACCGGAGGGTTTGTGTGGGTGCCAATCACGACGGTTTGGGTCGTGACAAAGTTGCTATCAGAGCCTTAGGTTCATTGATCTCATTGTACCAAAACGAGTCTAGTAGGGCTTTAGGAAAAACTCACTTCTTTCAACTCCTTCGTGTTATCACTTGAATCCAATTGGTATCTTGGTGATACAAATTGGTATCTTTCCTCCTTAACTCTATGGTCCGAGCTAGAGCAACAACAGCGGTAACACCATCACTAGCAATAGAGGATGTGTATAGACTACCAATAGCTGAATAGGGCCACCATTAAGAACAAATATCTATTGCCTTAAATAGATGACCTTTTTGACCAATTGCAAAGTGCATCGGTGTTCTCTAAGATTGATTTAAGGTCTGGTTACCATTAGTTAAAGATGGAGGCGGTTAAGATTTTGATTCGACCAAGTTCTATGATTGAAATTAGCTGTTTTGTGGGGCTCTCTATCTACTATTGTCTCTTGTGGTATGAGTTGAGTCAAATTGGTATCTCTCGATTCCAATTGTTATCTCAACAAGGTGAACTAGACACCGTAGTCCCAACAGAAGGGACACAAACAAGTTAATTAGAACTGAGAAGGTTCCAATTGGTATCTGGCCTTAGGGACCGTATAAGGAATGGTTGATGGTCGTTTATAGAATGAACCAATTAAAGAAATCTAGACGTTCGTTGCGACCAACTGATAACCGTGTGAGAGTCGGGGTGTATCTTGGGGATATGTGTGTGGTATTGTTGAAACGATGTAAAAAGGTTCTAAGTGAGTACTTCGTTGGGTTGACCAGAGGGTAGACAATGATTGTCCTAACCAAAGAGATTTTCTTAAATGCCTAGTTATAGCTGGGAACCTTTAGGGAGTTTAGAAAAGAAAAGCACCCCAGAAAATTGTTGACAGGGGTACTGTTTCTGTTAAGGCCGCTGGAGCGGGATTTTTCCCGCTAAGGCGAGGCCGCCAAGGTGAGATTTCTTCCACCAGAGCGAGACAGGGCGAGAGAGAATCTCAGCCCTGTCTTCCCTATTTTCCCTAGTCACAATTTCAGAACTCGATGTATACCGGAACTAAACCCCGCGATCTTACTCAGTGTTCAACAATCGAATAGAAGTTATAAGGTGTGTTTAAATTATGGAGAACCTGGGCATATGAGAAGGAAATCAGCGAGGCCGTGGAGGCCGGGGAAATGGTAGTGCAGGTAGAGGAGTAGTGCAGCCAGGTGAGGAGGTGGCCCGTTAATACGATAGAGCTCAGTTATATGCTTTTTCGGGCAAGACCGAGCTTTGAGGTGTGTGATGCACTGGTCACTAATTCTACTCTTATATGTGCTCGGATGGCTATTGTTTTGTGTGATCTGGGTTCTACTTATTCGGACGTGTTAGTTCATTTGCCTAGGAATTTTATGTAGTTTGTGATATACTTGATGCCCTCATCCATGTTTTTACCCCAGTTGAAGAGTCGGTCATAACCCATGTATACGATGTTGTCCTGTTGTGTTTATGGATTTTCAAGTTTGGGTTGATTTGGTTATGCTGGATATGACTGACTTGATATAATCATAGGCATGACTTGGTTGTCACCCTATGATACCAGGCTTAATTGTAATACTAAGTCGGTAACTCTAGAGATCCCCGATAGGGCTAGATTAGAGTGGGAAGGGGTGTACAAGCCTAAGCTAGTTAAGATCATATCCTCCGTTCGGGCTAGGAAACTGGTAGTGCAAGGTTGTTTGGCTTATTTGGCTCATGTTTGGGAGGTTGAGGTTCAGTCTCTCTCTACTGAGTCTGTTCCTATGGTGTCTGAATTTAAGGAAGTATTTCTTACTGATTTACCTGGTATGTCTCCAGAATAAGATATAGATTTCTGCATTGACTTGGAAACTGGCACTCGCCCCATTTCCATCCCTCCATATCGTATGGATCCAGAAGAATTAAGAGAGCTTAAGGCTCAAATCCAAGAGCTTTTTTATAATATTTCATCCGTCCTAGTGCTTCCCCGTGGAGTGCTCTTGTCTTGTTGTTAAAAAGAGGTAGGGTAGTATCAGGACTGGTGATTTTTTCTTGAGCCATAAGGGAATGGATTAATACCGGAATGACAAGCTTATGGATAAAGAAAGTCTCATTGAGTATACTTGGGTGGAGGCAATTGAAGATGTTAGTAAGAAATTACATATAAATTGGGTTAGTCCTCTGATTTGGATGAGTATACTTGAATTTGAGGTGTCGTGTTGATGAAATGCTGGCTTAGTGGTGATAGCCAAGGCTGACTGAGCGTAATGGTAATAAGAGTTCGTGATGTATTGTCACGGGATACAACTATATAATAGGATTGTGGTTAAGCGAATTTGGTGAGTGATTATGACTTGCTAGTATCTAAGGTTGTGGTTTTCTAATATTTGATGAGTGATGCGGTTGTATGGAAAGTTTTGAGATATGATGGGACACCACTCGAATAGAATGTTAAAGATCTAGAGTTATTATAAAGGAAAATATAGTGGGATGTAGTACAACTTTAGAGAGAGGCTAAAGCAAGAATATTTTATTTGATTGCAAAGGCTAAAGAGATACCTTTAGTGGGGTAGATAATTGGGTTCAGAGACGCGTGATTTCATTTGTTTTGTTGTGGCTATGGTAATAGTGTCACGGATCCATCAAGTTGGTCAAAGACTATTGAAAAAGACTTGAGAAAGGAGTATGCAGACATTAGCTTGAGTGTGATGATAAGTTCTTGGGTTTGTTTCTGAGTCTAGTAATGAGTATGAGTGAAATTTTAGCAAAATATATTGTAAGATCGGTGGAGATGCGATCAATGATAAAAGGAGATCCATGAATTCATAAAAATCTTCAAGGTACAAGCTAATGCTGATAGAGAAAGGGATTATGTTATATGGTGGAAATTCCAATTCAGATTTTTTATTGTGAGTCTACATTCGTGGTGATGTATTTTGTCAAGGTATGAATTGGCAAGGTGAGAAATGATCAATTGTATCCGGAATTGAGCATTTGAAAGGACATACACCTGGGTTGAGTCGTAAGTTTACTATTATTGTTTGTTAAGTACCTAAGAAAGGTTTCATTTTTAAAAGTGTTGGTTTATGATAAGGTAAAAGGTCGGAGTGTTTATGATTGTTGACACCTAATTTTGGCTCTCCACATTTAACTATAGTAATAATTATAATAATAATAATAATAAAATATATATGTTTTGACATTTTTTTTTATAGGAATTAAAAAAAATAAAAATTTAATCATTTATTTGACTTGATAAATTTATTTCTTAAATGTCATTTCTTATAAAAAATTAAATATATTATATTACTACTTACTTTCTCATTTTTTAAATAAATGTTGTTCTTCTTAAGAATTGAATTTATTTTGGTTCAAATATAATTCCTTTTGTCGCAATAGATATTTTTCGTACATTTATTAAAATTAGAAAGCTTAGTTAATTGATGATTTACTAATTTGTATTAATTTAATTTTAAGAGTGATTAATTTTATCAAATAAGCTAATCTTGCAAAATAATTATCACTTATGGCTATTTAATAAAGAAAGTAGTTATAATTTAAACGAATTCAATTTGAGCTAATTTGGCAATCCAAATCTT
>JAJOOH010001934.1:0-31804 GCA_029582605.1 Solanum gracilifrons | reverse complement strand
CCCCCCCCCCCCCCCCCCCCCCCCCCCCCCCCCCCCCCCCCCCCCCCCCCCCCCCCCCCCCCCCCCCCCCCCCCCCCCCCCCCCCCCCCCCCCCCCCCCCCCCCCCCCCCCCAAAATTAAACAGCTATCAATTAGAGGAGAGTCGAGTTTGCCCCATTTGCAAGGAGCCTTCCAATTCATCTATCTCCATTTGAGTTAAAAAAATAAAGCTGCCACTCAATTTCAAATGATCAAGATTAATAGAGTAATTATTTGCAATCAGATAAAAATTGCAAAACAGTATCTTCATTTTGGTACAAGTATTTTCTACATAATAAAACATAAGATGAGTAAAGAACAAAGAATATGAGCTCAAATATCATGGAACTTAGGATTACACCTCAAATTTGGGTATGTTTCTCCTAGTCCCTCCTTCAAATGCTAGCACTGGCAAGAATGCCATCATTGGCCCTTTTATGTCCACATAAAAGCTCTGCCAGAAAACTCAAAAGTGAATTTGAAGTTCATAAGGAAAAACCATAGATCTTAATGACATAAGCTGCAGTTTCAGATAAGAATCAATGAAGTTTCACATTTTATGCATGCTACATGGACCATCATTATATTTGTGACAAATCTTGATGTGTTCATGAAAATGACAGGAAAATAGACAAACACAGGAAATCTCTCATCATAAGTACTAGAAACAGAGATAAATTTTTTGGACCAACTTTTTTACCTCAACGAATGTAATTTTGTATAGTCAATGATCAACATATAGTCACCACCACATTAATATGAATGTCATTCTATATGGTCAATAACTAACACATACTTTAAACAGAACTTTTTTCCCAGCAGACTTGGATCACAACTAAGGACATTATCAGACCTTTTTACACGACTTCAGCTGTATGTCCTTAGCAGAGACATGGTGGCTTAGAACCTAAAACCCTACAGTTGACTTCAACCAAACTGTAACAAATGAAACTAAGTAGTCAACAACACACATAAAAACCCCTCAAATATTAGGAGCAAAAATTATGCATTGGATGCTCATTATGTCTTAGATAAATGCACCACAGATCTGATTGATCAAAAACAGGAAGCAGAAAGACAAACTAAAGCAAAAGATCTAGAGCAGCAGGTAACTCCTAGAAGCACCAATTATGCATAGTTTAACAGCATCAAAGGAAACTCATCAAAAGATGATGAGATTAATAAGTTAAGGAGTGGTTTGGTGTGAGGTATAAGGTATAATAATCCCAGGGATAAAATGCATGACTATTTTATCCTGCGTTTGGTTGGAGGTATTATGCAGTCCTAGGATTATTTATCCCACCATTTACACCTTAGTGATGGCATCCCATACATGGTGGAATAACTTATCCCGGGATAATTTGTTCCCAACCAAACGACCCCTAAGGTTATTATATATCAAAAAAAGGAGTATCAATATCTTGACTTTTGACTTTTAAACTCATTAAAAAGAAAAGGATAGTGGGATACTGAAAAAATTAAGTTCTTAAATGCATAACGTACTCAACTACTTAGAAGTGTAGCTGTTACAGAGTTCATGCTGCAGCAAGTAGACTTTAGGACACGGCTAAGAGCAATGTTAACATAACTATTCACCAGAAATCAAAATAAAGAAGTTGTCACAATAAACTGTGGTATTACTTACAATAAGAATAATAAGAAACAGTTCTGAAATACTTAAAAATGCTTACATCTGCTCTTTTGTCCACCACAATTCCAAGGACAGCATCCCCCACGGTAGGTATATACTGTAAGAAATTACAGCAGATCAGCAAATTAAAGAAAGTTCAAATTGATTATTCTTTAAAAAAAAAAAAGGAAAGTTCAACACTTCAACTCGACCAGAAGAGATCACCCTAATTTTTTTCACTGAACATGGTTATTTCTAAAAGATTTGTATAAATCTAGAAATTAAGTATTCACTGATGGAATAATTACTACTATGGCTCCCATTTGATAAGGTAGTACTATAGCTCCCTTGTCAGTCCATATTTTAACACAACACATTTAACCTTGTAATTTCATACTTTTATCCCTTTATAAATTTTTCGCTGATTTACTGAGCAAAAAAAAAAACATATAGTACCCCTGCAATTCAGAATTGGAAAATCTTCCTTTATCTCTCAAATATAGTAGCATTAACTTACTTGTGCAATAGTTGACGACATCTAAATTTTGCAGATCCACCATAACGCACATTGGCTTATTTATTCTAGCAACTTATCTATTTAGACTATAGTATGATTTCACAGTTGACGAGGTACATCAATTTCCAAAGTTCAACCTAAACAGTGAATATGTGCTGCTTTATTTAGCTTCATACACATTCCCTACTGTTTCACTCTAAGAAAATCCAAAGTACAGTTTACTATCTCTATTTTAATCACGAGAAGAATGCGTAGTGAAAAGAAATAGTTTCAGGTCACTTTAAACGTATTAAGATATTGGCCAAAACACCAGGAATTTTTCCAATAAAATCTACTAAAAATAACAGCAGAAGTGTATACTTGGATGATTCTAGAAAGATAGCACTGCACTCACTCTTTTGTGTGAGCTTTCAATCCAGTACTTGTTTGGCTTTGAAAATCTCAAAATACCTGCTTTGACGACAGTTACAGCGTCATGGTCCTGCCAAAACGGGGAAAATATGTATAGAAGTACCAATATTCAAATAATGCTGAATAGAGTGCTACCATCCACAGAGGAAAACAACCATATACAGGCAAAGTGCAAGAAAAGCCAGCTTTGAATACATTAGCTTTAGGTCTCTTTTTGGTACATATAGAATGAAAGACAAAGAATATTTTTTTCTTTTCAAAATAGCAAGAACTGTGTCTTCAAATGTTGAGTTCTTGGTGTATCAAGCAAGTAAGATTGTAATAATCCAAAACCAGTGAGAGAATTGATGGATTCCCAATTCTACATGTATATAGTTTTTAGCAACTTTCTTGTTGCTCTGAACAATAAAATTCCAACTCACTACAGTGTATAAAGCATAAAAAGAACCCTTTTTTCAATAATATTTGTATATACAAGAGCAAAAATTGTGTACAAAGCGAAAATCTATAAACCCATGAGACAGAAATCAGAGTTCTGAAAGGAAAATTAGAAGAAAAACCTGTTGGAGGCCGCCACCCAGTTTAATCGTTTGGTTAGTCATGCTGGAAAGATCCAAAACAACATCACCAGGAACCTAATCCAAACCAAAAATACAATCTTTTTAGCATTAAACAATTAATTCACTATAATCTGGCACAAGAAATCGAAAAAAAAAAAAGTTTGTACTTACTACTAGTTTATCAATGAAGCAAGGTTTCGAACCCATTGAATTGTGTTTTTCTTGATTGAACAGAGTGTTTGTGTAAAGTTTTGGGTTTATGCCTCAACAATTTTAAAGATAGCTAACCTAGCACCCGTTTGTTATCAACATAAATTGTTTTTATACAAAAAAAAAATTAAGAAAGGAAAAAACTCTAATTTGGGTTAGGGGAAAATAAAAAAAGTTATATTTTAAGCAAATTATATAATGTTAAGAGCTAATTACATTTCATTCTTACTATTTTCAAATTACAAAAATTCCTTAAGTTCAGTGGAATCTGGTTACATTCCAAAACATCGCATCTCTGTTTCAAATACATTACTCAACGTCTCGATACATCGCGTACATTCTGACATATCACGTAAAATGATGTATCCGAAAATATGAGAGAGTAGAAATTTTTGTAATTTTTTTAAATAGTAGGGATGCTAGAGAATATAATAAAATAAATTGTGTATTTAATTTTCCTAAAAGATAATAAGTAATAATTTGGGTTAGGGGAAAAGGGATGTTAGATATTAAAAATAATAATTTGGGTATTTAATTTTCCTAAATAATAATTCAGGGGAAAAGGGATGTTAGAGATTAAAAAAAATAATTTGAATTTAGGAGAAATGATGTATCTGAGAATATGAGAGAGTAAAAATTTTTATAATTTTTTCAAATAGTAGGGATGTTAGAGAATATGATAAAATAAATTGTGTATTTAATTTTCCTAAAAAATAAATAAGTAATAATTTGGGTCAGGGGAAAAGGGATGTTAGAAATTTAAAAAAATAATTTGAATTTAAGAGAAAATTAAAATAAAAGAATTGACAGCTGTGGGATTTGAACCCACGCCCTTTCGGACCAGAGCCTAAATCTGGCGCCTTAGACCACTCGGCCAAACTGTCTTTGTTGTTATAATTAAATGTTTTAATTTAATAAATCTGATTACTAACAAATCAATTATACCACTTATACTTCCTTACAGCCGGAGGACTAAACAGGCAAAGCGCGACAGTATATCGCATCGGCGGCACTCTCTACACTGACCGGTGAATTCAGGTTTATTCCGCCAGCGGCCATGACTTCGGTTTCATCAAAGCTTTACGCAGGTCTGTCTCCTTCTCTGTCTGTGTAGCTGAATATGCAATAAGTACATGTTAGTGGAATAAGATTAAAATGTGTTCAATTAATCTCTTTTGAATACTTTCAGACGATGTGAGCCTATTGATGGTTCTGGTCGATACAAATCCCTACTTCTGGAGCTCAATGAAGAACACTGCTTTCACATTTCCTAAATTCATATCACACGTAAAAACCCCTAAAACCCAAATTTTATTTTTTTTTTTAAATGAATAGTTTTGTGTTCTCCATTTAATGAATTTTGATGCTGGAATGTATGGGGGAAATGCAGGTTCTTGCTTTCTTGAATTCGATACTTCTACTGAATCAGATGAACCAGGTAGTTGTGATTGCAACTGGGTACAATTCATGTGATTATGTATTTGATTCGTCTACCTCATCAATGCAAAGAGCTGAGTGTTTGTTGGAGAAACTGGAGGATTTTGTGGATAAAGATGAGTCCTTGAGTCAAGAAGACTCTGTTGATGGAGTTGGATTTTCTCTGCTTTCTGGATCACTTTCTATGGCTTTGTGCTGTATCCTCAATCAGTTCATGTTTGTTGGTTTTTTTAATTCTTATTGAATTGCAACTTTAATGATTTTTATCGAGAGGCGGAACCAAGTGTTGGACTTGCTAGGTTTATTCTTTGAAGTTCTTAGCACTGAATTTACTGACTTTTGAAATTCTAGATACAAAATCTAATTTTTTGTTAGATTTTAGTTTTTCTTACTTATGTATTCATGTTCCGTATTTGAAAATACTGAGTTTGGTTGAACCGTAGCTATTAGCTATATCTGCCACTGGTTTTTATCTGTTATGGTGCATAGCTTTGAATTCATGTTTGTTTAGAGGAAGTGTTTCTCTTGACCTGTGTGAACTGTTAGATATTCAACGGGTATTTCGTTCAGGGCCTCTTCATCCACAGCCTCGGGTAAGCTCCTTATTTTAGAAGAAACTGAAAATAGGTTCTTCTGGGATTTTAAATTGGTGGAATTTGTTATGAGAATTTATACTAGTATTATTTTGTTTATCCAGTTACATTTGTAGATTTTATGCTTATGTGATATTTTCCTGGTCGATCCATTTGGGATAGTGAACTTTAGTATTTATTAGCATAACATGTTATTATGCCAAATACCTTATCCATGGAAATATCTCTAGTCCAAGGGGAAAAAGAACTTTGAGTTTTTCCAGTGATTTCTTTGGCCTTTTATGTTTCATGTTACTTCTGATAAGAGTGTTTCTTAACCCCAAAGGTGCATAACCAACTTAATGGGGGTTTGGTGAGATAATACTTTAAGTTATTCTATGTTTTATGTACCTTAAACAAAACCATCAATTAAATTTCAATGTGCCCTGATTTATTTGTACTGCAATTTTTATCCAATGGTATAGTGAAACTACCATTCCCCACCCTTATCAAGAAAAGAAAAAACTACCATTCCCAATGAAATGCCTGCATTTTAACTGCCGTTTCCATTCCCATTTCATGGGAAATTTCTTAATGTGATATTATCAGATATTACTACATCATTTTTGTGTTTGTTAATTTGATCATTTATCAGTAAGGTAGTTGTTAGGAAAAATTTGTGTCTTTTCTTGCTTTGTACTTTAAAATTTGATTCCTTTTTTGTTATGTTGGATATGAATATTGATATTTGCTAAGAAATTGTGCTTGAAATTATGGCAGATATTGTGTCTCCATGGATCTCCAGATGGGCCGGGACAGTATGTTGGATCTTCACAGCATCTACAATCTTCTCATAGTTAGGTTCTCTGCTGAAACATGTTCTTTTTTTGCAGATATGTTGCAGTCATGAATTCAATTTTCTCAGCTCAACGTTCAATGGTATATAGGATTTAACAATTCTTTCCTTCAACTTTCCTTCTTGATTAATTAGAAAGTTGTCACATTGTCTTCATAAATGTAGAATTTTCAAAATTAGGGATCGGGACTTAGATTGTTATATTGTGATTCTACTCTAAGAAATGCAATGTGTTTTTATCGCAGGTACCCATTGATTCATGTGTAATAGGATCTCAGCATTCTGCTTTTCTTCAGCAGGTAGCATTTCTATACCTGAAAGTTCTGATTGAAAATCTATTCTTTCCCAGCATGAGTTATTTTCTGGCTCACTGATGTTATGGTGCATATCTGTGAACAGGCTTCTTACATAACTGGTGGTGTATATTTGAAACCCCAAGTATCAGATGGACTGTTTCAATATCTCTCTGTAAGTGTTATTAAAATTATTAATACTAAGTTGTCTCTAGCTTACCATTTTAACTCGTCAATAGCATGGGTCCAACATTGAACATCTACGGTTGTCTCCAGTGCTGCCTTCAAACATTAGTTTCTATCTGATGTGTAAGCATGTTGAACAAGTCACTATACTTTGATTTGTTTAGTGTATGCAATTTTTGTTTCCAAGGAGCTTACACTAAAAAGACCTTCCAAAAGTTAACTATTTTAAATCTGGTGTTAAATATTTGATATGTACTACTATTGTTGGGGTTGGAGATACAGTGATCAACCAAAAGGCTATGACTGAAAAGTATCAATGTACTCTTTGTGGACTTAGGAAATCTTCTCCAAATGTCATCTGGACTGCCACAGTTCGATGACTTTTCCTTTTGCCCTCTATAGTGAACTTCTCATGCTTTGTCTCTGTGAGTAGGAGATAATAATATCATGAATGAAGATGTAATTGTTGTATGACCTTGTTTTCAACATTTCATTCACGTTTCATGGAATGCAATGGTCCATTGCTACAACCACTTTCATGACTAGAATACAGTATCTACACCAGAAGTTATATTGAAATTGATTTCTTATTAAAGACGTTCTTTCTCATCAATATGATATCAAGTTGCATGTTTCTGTCTGTGCGGTTGGTGTACCATGTGTTTTCATTCACCTGGTGTGATCTGTAAGATGGTTAAATGCCTTGTTTTATTTTGAGATGTTTATTTGTAGAATGTCTTGTCTTGAGATCTAATTTTCCATTTGAAAATACTGACGAGACTGTAATAAATACAGACGGTTTTTGCGACTGATTTACATTCTCGAAGTTTCTTGCAACTTCCCAGACCTGTTGGAGTTGACTTCCGTGCATCGTAAGTGATTAGTGTGTCTATTATTTAAGTTATTTCTCATATGATGAACTGGTAATATTATAATTGGTATGTTTCCTCACTAATATTTTATGTACTCTTTTTAATGGTAGTATTCAACTTTTCTATTGTCAATGTTCAAGTTCTTTGTGTTAGCTTATCTCATTCTTCTTGAATCATCTCAAATTACCTACGGAGCTTAAGTATTTTATCCATCTAGCTCAATGTCATTTAAGAATAGTCTGACTGTACTACCTTTTCTCTCGCATTGTGAAAGCTCTTTCCTATTGTACCTTTTTTTACTTAAATTAAACAAAAGCTTTCATCATCCACTTGTATTTTTGGCAGACAGAAATTCTCCTCAGATCTTCTTATTTGAGGCTGTTGTATCATCTGTTAATTTTGTCTTAACCATATCTTTCCTAACTCCAGCAGCTTTGAGTCATTACGAGTGTTATGAACTTACGACTTACTTTTGAGAGTGCAGCTTTTGATAGCATACTTTTCCTGAAAAAAGAAAACAATGTTTATCAAGGAGACCCATTCTCTAATAGCAAAAGTAGAGTATTTATTGAATTTCCTCCTATCTGGACTCAAATAAATCTGTGCTCCAATTTCCAGTCCATTCTTACAAATTCTTGAATCTAGCCCCCAATTGGTATTGGGTACTCTTCACCCCTTCACAGTCCATTAAAGTATTGCTGCTCACCTGATTATGTTTGCGACAAACTTTCAGGTGCTTTTGCCATAAAAACACGATTGACATGGGTTTCATATGCTCTGTTTGTTTATCAATATTCTGCAAGCATCACAAGAAATGCTCAACTTGTGGGTGAGTTTTCATTATAAACTTATTAAAGTGTCTCATTGATGAGTTTTTCATTTTCTCATTAATTATGCTGCATTAAGAATAATGTTCCGTCCAAAGAGTCCATATGACCTTGTGATCATGTCACTGTTACTGGCAGTACTGGTTACTTTTTTATCAGTAAGGAGTTCTATAGTTGTACACATAAGGAGTTGAGGTAGTCTAATGAACAGCACTCTTATATTCTATTAGGGAGAGTTGCCATGATTTACATGCCCTAGCTCCATTACATCAAGGTTTTCACACTAACGCTGAAAGATAAATACATCTTTTTAATCTATGTACACTCATGTTTTCCTTCAAAATCTCTGGCTTCTCACCTTCCAGACCGCCCACCAAATACGAGAAGGGAACTGGAAGTATTGGTTACTGCTCTGTATCAATCAACGGTTTCTCATTCCCTTTTTAGTTGGAATTAGGTATATGAATCATTTGTATCTTCGGTTATAATTTCATATTATTTGCAAGGACAAGGGTGGCATGGACATAATAATGTGTATGCTAGTAATCTGATTTTCACTTATTTGTTTTGCGACATAATATCTGCTAGTTTTCTGGAAAGGTTGAACTCTGAACAGCAATTATAGGGATAATAGGTGCACTTTCTTTAAATTGGGCCTTCTGGTGATGTTTACTATCTGAATTACTTAAGAGAAGATACATGAACATCACTCACCTAGTAAGTGCTAATGGATAACTTGTCATTACATTTTAAGGATTCTTTTCTTGTTTCCTG
The DNA here is from genome assembly GCA_029582605.1 of Solanum gracilifrons. NCBI lineage: Eukaryota > Viridiplantae > Streptophyta > Magnoliopsida > Solanales > Solanaceae > Solanum > Solanum gracilifrons. The sequence goes on along the minus strand of JAJOOH010001934.1, from coordinate 22,641 downwards.
AGAACATTCCAGACAAAAACCAAAGGCACAGGAAAAAGGGTTGCTAAATTCCAATTCAATATTGTAGAAGTTTATCATGTAGTAGCATCCTAACTGTTCTTCAACCACTCACTCCGCTGATAACTCAATTCATTGAGTTTGGGTATCCTAATTTTTTAGTTCATGCCATGAAATGCAGATCAAATTTTGGAGAGGCACGAAAGCAGGATCCCTCAGCCTCGGATCAGAGGAGGACTTCAGATGGTAGTTGAACAGATAATCCTAAAGCCTATTTAACACCTCAGGACATTGCCACAACTGTGTTTCAATAGATTTCTTATGATATGAACTTCCAGATGGTTATATTAAAGAGGAGTCCAAACTGAGACTAATGATACTAGACTATGTTTCAGCAAGGAGGAAGAGGAAATTAAGGAAGCGAGTCGATATGTGTTCAGATCAATTTTGGAGAGAGGAAGGTGAGGAGGACAGGTGGAAAGAGATGTTTTTTTTGTAGCTGACCTATTTCCAGAGTCAAGAATCTCCTTTTCTAGGTGAAGAAATACATAGGATGATTCTAATGAACTTGTCTGTATTTAATGAATTTTCAATATAAAAATGTTATTGTCCAAGTGAAAAGTTGAGGTAGATGAACTGTAGAATACCCATTTGAAGTGGTCATTCATCACAGGTTATCTATTTTCACACAGGTCATCAAATTATCATAATCTCATTCATTTACCTGAACACAAATAAGATTTGATTCTGTCTCTTAATAAAAAGGTTTCACATTCACACTGTTCAATACATCATAAAGATTTAACGTATACCATATCCATAAGAATATATGCATATTTGACTCTGTTTTTTCAGCTACTCAACAATACAATTTGCTTAACCGGTTTGTATATTTATTCCTCTTCAGTAGGAGTGGGAAAAAAAGAGATTATTATACAGCTAAATCTATTAACTACATCTGTACAACTTCTGATCCACTAGAAATAAATATTTGTTGTAGTAATTTCTCAAAATTACGCAATGGATGAATAGTTGCAACTCATTTCAAGATCATGAGGAAGTACGGTTGCAGAGGCTATAACCAGATATGATAGAGCTGAAGGCAAAAGCAATGAAAGCCAGGAAAGACAGCGCGATGGATGCACTTGCCATTTCTGTGAATGCATCTTTTCCCCAATTTGATGCCCAGTCGTCTACCCTCGTTGCAGAAGAAGAGGATGCAGACATAATAAGATATGCCAGTATCTGCACAGGTACGAGAACAAAAGACTATCATCAGAGCATATATACACAGAACAATAGCAAGACTAATAAAGCCAGATATGTTGATATACATATAAGACAATTTTGTTGTAACCGGCACAATAACAATAAACTAAACTGACCCAGAAGTTTTCAACTGGCTAAATAGAAACTATACACTTAAGAAGCTTTAAGTAAATGTCATGAACACTGCAACATATGACAACACCTTAGGGTCCATAATCAGATGTACCAGGTCGTTTTTGAGTCAAAACACACTACATACTAGATAAGATTAGCCAACTGTTATTGGGCCAAGGTGTGCTTTGATAGTTTTGGCGATTGAAGTAAATTTCATTCTCAAATATCACTTGTCATCTTAGTTTCCATGAAAAGTATCTAGTACCTTCCTAACGATGAATTCATCCATAAGTTATTTAGCCCTTAAATCTTGCTCTCCAAGTGCTGACTGCTTAACCCTCTTTACGGGAGGGTCCAAATATCTTTAGGACGGTATGACTATGTGTTATAATTAATTCTATAGGTTATTCGTTGTTGAGCTCATCTCAAACACACAGTTGTATGGATTAGTAAGCTACCTATGATTCTACCCTACCTAGGTTGTCCAAAGCCTTCAGCCAAGATGAGGCACTGAAAAGTTTTTCTTCAACACTAGAGCTGAAAGAAGTTATCTAGTTGCTCCTACATAAGGCACTTGGAAGTTTTTCTTTCTCACAAACCCCACCATAAGAATTCTGATAAACTCTGAACTAAAATAGTTTCCCATCTCCCAGTGGAGCCGAGCCATCTACTTCTCTAAAACCTGTTCCCAGGGATCCACATCATATGCCTCGGAGTGGGAAGGAAAATCAATTATTATTTTTTGACTGAGCAAGACTCTGAACTAAAATCTACATAAAAATAAAAAAGCAGGACTAAAGAAGCCACTGAAAAATGCTATTTTTCCTTCAAACAAGCAGCTCAATTGAATGTATAGAGGTGGAATAATCCAGACTCTGCACCATTCCCTGTTAGCAACATTCTAAGAGCCTATACGAATACCTAAGAGCAAAACCAGTACCAGTTACCAATTTCATCTCAAACCAGAAACACTTATTTATGAGAGTACACCAGTTGAAATGGTATTACTTGCCTGATCCATTGAGAAATTGAAATGATATCGCATATGGTAAGAGAGAAAGTGTTTCCCAGTTGCCAAACTGAGTGCTAGATCAAATGCTTGAAATCCAGCATATGCAAATCCAATAACATTAACAGCTACCAAATACCTGTGGCAAAAATTAGGTCTAACATTACTTAAAGCTGTGGAAAGCAAGGAAATAGTAAACGAGAATAAAAAGGAAAAAACATGATAAAGAAATCAACTGTGAATCCCTTGGATCAACCAAAACAGAATTACAGTCAGACCTCTCTTGGGAACCGACTTTCATATTACTCTATCCGTTTCAATTTGTTTGTCTGGTTTTGACTTGGCACGGAGTTTAAGAAATACAAAAGAACTTTTGAATCGCGTGCTCTTAAACTAAAGATATGTAGATCGTATGAAAATGTCCTTCAATCTTGTGGTCTTAAACAAGTCACGTGAAAAGTTAGAATTGAAGAGTTGCCAAAAAAGCAAAGATGACATTCTTTTTCGAACCGACTAAAAAAGAAAGTAAGACGATCAAATTGAATCGGAAAGAAGTATGTTATATATAGTATGTTCTTTGTAACAACCATGTTGTTATTAAGAGGTTTGACTGCTTCTGATGAAAGGAGACTTCAAAGTCACAAAAAAATCATATTACAGCTAAAATCTATCAGCTGAGGTGCACACAAGCTTTGTTCACACACTACTGCTTCTGTGCAAAATTTGCTTCTCCACCTAAAAATGCTTTCTTTACTATTGAAACAAAAATAACATAAACAGAGGTATAGATAGAAGCAGAAAATGGTCACCTGTACTCTTTGTAACGATCAAATGAATCACCAGTCCAACCTTGAGTTTTATCAGCTGCCATTACCGAAAACGAAATCAAGCAAAAAATAACCTCACAAACCCTAAATCCTAAAGCCACCCTGTTCATCATAACATCCCTTTGCGACCTTTCAAGAATCGACTCTACAGCCGCCCTCGACCGTCTCTCACCTCCAACTTCTCCCCCTTCCACGTCAGCACCACCACGTACCGGACCCACCTTCGTCACCCCAGGTGCCATATCCTCCCTAACCGCCCTACTTACATAAACCAGCGGCGACCTCCTTTCCACCGCCGGCGGTGGGGTCGCCGGCGAACTCAAATTTTCCGACGAAAGTTTATGCGATGATCTGAGTGGGGAAAAGTACTTGTCTACTGCAACGATTGCCTTTGAAGGTGATTTGGGGTTGTGGGGTTCAGGGAAAGGATCATCAGAACGTAATGGCGAGTCGGATCGAAGTGGTGAGTGGAAAGAATCAATTTGACTCACCTGTGACTCTGTATCCGACATTGATATATGACTACTGCTCTGTTTATGAAGATTTCGATTAATAGAACTGAAATTGGGTTCTGGGTTTGGATTTTTCATGGTGGGATTCTTGAAAAATCTGATCTTTATTGGGAGATTTTTGAACAACTGTGATGAAAATACTTTGGAAAAGAAAGTGGTTGTCTCTGTCCATACTTTTGAATCACTGGAGATGTAGTGAACTATATATGGAGGTCTATAGGTATTATGGTGTTCCCTTCTATTAATCAATGTGAGAGTGCCAGGTGGATTTTTTGGAATGTAGTGTGACGTGGCGAATAACGATTGGTTGATGATAAAAAAGTGTTCCGCTTAAGTTGTACGTGAATCTAAAATGAAGTGATTCTTTACGTGATGTTCTTGAATGGTAATGCATGCTAAAATACGATGCTGTTTTTTTTTTTATCATTAAAAATATTTGTTTAAATTTGGTGTCAAAACATGAAGATGTAAACACACGGAAAAGTCAAATAAAATTCAACATGTATTATATACATAAGCAGTCAGTGGCGGATCCAGGATTTAGACTCCGTGGGTGTCAAATAGACTTATCAATTAAATTAATTTTATATTTGATTAAATTATTCATCTTTTCGATATAAATTAATTTTAGTTCTCTAATTTTCCTTAAAAGAACGTGTGCAACAATTTTCTTTTTCTTAAAACAATGTCTTTCTCAAAAATATAGGTACAAATGGGATTTGAACCCGCAACATTAGCCTTCTAAAGTTGCCCTCCTACCGTGGCACCACAAGCCAATTTTGTTCTGTGGGTGGCACGCTTTATATAAATATAAATATTATATATATATACCTATGTATATATAGAGTTTCCGTCGAAGTTCGGGGGTGGCGTGGCACCCCCCACATGCCTTCTTCGTTTATATATACTTGTCCATATTTAATTACACGTCTCTTAAGAATAAAAAAAATTACCATATTTGTGACTCGACTATAATGTAGAACACTCGCTACCTCAAGTGACTTTTCCTTTTTGGTGTTTACACCAAATTACCATAAATAAAGATAGGTAAATCATAAAAGTGAGGTAAAATGTGTGCATAATTAATCACGAGTTGTACTATAATTAATATAAAGACACATATGTACATTGATTAAGTATAATTATGTGAACTTAGGCTAGTATTATAAAACATATTTTTTCATCAAATTAACAAGAAAAAAGTTGTAACTTATGGTACTTAATTATCGTATAATTTTTTGAATTTCTAAATTTTAAATATAAAATATTAAGTTGATTTAATTAAATTTAACAAAAATGAGTCAAACTGACTTTCAAAAAAGGATTAAGCATGACAACTAATTTTAGGTAGTTTCAATACTGAAATTGAACTGTTAAAACTATAGTATAAACTGTGAATTGTGATTCTTTATTCACGAACTATTCCAAAATTTGAACAAGAAAAAAGCCAAAAAAGCTCATGCCATTTGTTTGTCCCACCTTATCACTTTTGGTATTTTTAATAAAGTTTCATGCTAATAATTTGCTATAAGGAGCTCCCCGTCCCCGTTCTCCATATCATATAAATTGAAACGAAAGATTATACTTTACACCATGCAATATCTTACACGATTTCCAAAATTCAACACTCACATCGTTTAGTCGTCATATTTACAAGTAGTGGGTGATTGAGCTCTTTTTCCTTTTCTTTATGTTCCACGATATGACATCCACAAGTTTGACTCACAATCAGTCGATTCAAACAGACAAAATACCTAAAGACCACCCTAAATTTGATGTATTTTCTTCAGATTCAGTAGTCTTAAATATTGTGACTTGCAGAGTGTGTTGACTACAACAAAGTGAAAGATAGTAGCAGGTGTGAGTAGGTATAAGTGGCCAAATAAAAAATTCATTAGCATACTCACGTCTCTTTGAGGGTCCATAAAGTATTTTAAATTGCCAACATGCTTTAAAATTGATGGATATTTATTTACCATTACCAGTCCCTTTCTTCAATTGATTTCAACCTTTTCAATTACATTTTGAAGGAACAAAAGTCCTCTTCTTATTTTAATCAAGCAAAGGACAGAAACTTGTTACACTCTTGCTTTCTTAGCACTTCAGTAGCAGTGTCCAGCAGTGGCGCGAACAAGCAAAGGTAAAGAGAGTTTTGTCGGAGGATATAGACATACTTCAGGCTAGAGATAGCATATCATGTTTTAAAAATAGATTTAAGGTTTCTTTCATGTTAGGCTTTGTTGCAACAAAGACAGATTTTTGTGTGTGCACAAAATATTTTTCTACTCCAAATGGAATCCTTCAAAACCATTGTCACATGAGCTCATACATACAATGTGAAGAGGAAGTAAAAACTGAAAAGGTCTCTTAATGCACGTGATTTCTGGGCCCTGGGTAATCATGGCAGTTAAGCAAAGGATCACATTCTTTTCTCTTAAGTCTCTCTTACATGTCATTTGCAATTCCAGGTTGACCACGGTCAACCCTGGATCAGTGAGTTGATGATTCCAACAGGTGCATATGTGTGTGTATATGTGAGAGAGAGGAGAAGAAGAGAACAATCCAAGAAGTTTTCTTTCTACAAAGTGGAAGCACAAAAGGGACTTCTTTTGATCAAAGCTACCTAAATTGCCTCGGGAAAAAAAGTAAGCCACTAGAAGATGTGTACCGCCATTCTGCCTTCCAGCTAGCTAACGTGAACAACTTTCTACTACAGTAGAGAAGAGGAACTCATTAATATATATGAATTTCAACTCCGCTAGAATACTATTATCCACATCACTCTTAACAAAAAAAAAAATGCATTACAAGATACAAGTTTTTAGTGTTTATGATGAAAACTGAAAGGATGTATCATTATTGGACAGCAAAACACTCACTATGGCAAAAAGGGAGGGGGAAGGGTTGGCTTTTTCGATCACATTGCAGGTTGATTCCTATCTGATAAAAACACTGCAAAAGTTATCTGGCAAAAGGGAAATAACCTGTTGGAAGAAGGAATATGATCTTCTCCTAGCCTAACCGCACAACTGGGTTTAAAGTCATACAATCAACTTGTGTCTTTACTCTGGTAGTTTCAAGCGATTGAAGAGTACAAGAAAGCTGTGCTCCGGAATGACATAAAGAAAGCCAAGGTCTGCACCTTTGAGGTGTGGTCCCATTCCCTAAGGAAAATTAACAAAGAAATGAATAGAAACCAGGACCTCTTACGCCTTTCAACAAGCTGTGAGATGGAAAATAAGGGCAAAAAAGACGTAAGCAAGAATTCCCAGCAGTTTTATTACCTTTCCATTGAGTTGTAGAAGCTCTCCCTCAACCCACCTTGGGTTTTTGAAACCATATTCAGCTATTCTTCCTTGACCTTTGTAACCAGCAAGCTGGAAGAAACAAACACGATGAGTCACACCTGTAATTCTGGAGCAATCTAAACTGGATCATTTGACTGTTCTAATTCTCAATGCATAGCTGACTTCCCATATAGCAAAATTAGTTGATGCTAAGTCATGCTAAAACTAGGGCTCACCAAGAAGAGTTGCATTCATCAATGTAATACAGTATCATGGTTAACAACTAATACTTTATGGGCACAAAATAAACAAACCATGTATATCAGAAACAGTCTTTCTACCTTCCAAGGTAGGGTAGGTCTTTGTACAGTGTACACACTACCCTCCCCATACCCTACTTGTGGGATTACACTGGGTATGTTGTTGTTGTTGTAATTGTAGTAATATTTGTCTCCACTCTCCAGGCCACTCAATTAATGCAAAAAGAATCTGTGACATCATACCAGTAGAGGTAACGGTCACCATTCACCAAGGCTTTGACGGATGGAAAGATGTTAAGATGTCTAAAATTTTCGACACCATTCTGTTTCCATAACGCTTTTTTATTAACCTTTTCAAATCTTAAATTTTGGAGTGAACTCACCAAATGCATTGTAACACACAGGGTGACCTTCTTTGTCTACTCCATGATTGTACACATCTTTTTCAAGTCCTTGTCCTAATTCTTTCTCATCCAAGAGTTCATCAATCTTGAATTCTTTTCTCCATGCAGAATTCCCTTACTATCATCTTTCTTGGTTACTACGGCTGTCATTCTTACTCCAGCTCTTTAAGTGCTAGGCAACCCCTTTTACGGCACCTATCGTCAGAAATATTTTTCATTGTATCTAACTTTCATACCAAAAAGATTAATGACCAATTTGAAATTGACCACTTTGACATCAATAAATGAAGAGACACGAGCACTTTTGAACGGAGGGTAAAAGCATAACCATCAGGGATCCTCACCAAGTAGCACATATTGGATTGGTAGCTTCATCTGCTTATAGCAGTGAAGTAACTTTTGACATATTAAAATTTAGATGGTCTAAAGCAATTTCTGAAAACAATGCTGAAGTCCATTAATGCCATCTTTTAGAATTATGATCACAGAAACTTGAAACATTCTCTTCTTTCAAAAACAAAAACAAAAAAAAAAAATCAACATCTTCTATTAATAGCAACTATAAATTTCAGGAAATATCTCTTAACCGTTTAAGTCAATCAGAGCATGGAACAAATAATAAATAGCTTGAAAAGGGGGACAGTTGAAGATACTTATGGTATTTTTGCTCAACCTGGGAAATCTAAAACAAGCTAACCACACAACATAAGAACTGTCACTCAAAAAAGCAATTATTGACCAACTGTTACTTACCACACCAAGTTCATCTGGATACATCCCCCTGTTGGACAAGCGACTTCCTCTACTTATTTTAGCTCGAAACGTCACCTGAAAATCAAAAGCTTTACAACTCATTAGGCTTTCATACAAAGAAACAGAAAACAACCTTCAGAGTAACCAATCGAACCTCGCCAGCAGGCACATTGATATCCCCTGTTAGCTTTACTGCCTCAACATACTCAAAGAACTCCACATTTGAGGATTTCTCAGCATCATTTACATTCCAGTTACCATATTTCCGCCTTAATTGCACTACCTCAGTTCCATAAGGTCCAAATGCACCAACATATAGACCTAGAATTAAGAGAAAAAACTACATTACTGACGAAGTCCCACATATCTAGCTCTCTCCTCATCTCTATCTCCTAGTTTAGGAGTTGATGTTAAAGAGACAAACAAAGCGATAAAGGCATACAAACACATATTGACATGGAGGTCTAGCAAGTATGGGGGAAAACATATTTTAGTGCAGGACATGACGGTGTTTATATTTGTGTTTACAAAAGAGAGAAGTGGGCACAGGGGAATGTCTTACCTTCAAAAGGATCTAAATCCCCAGGGGAGGTTATTCGACTAAAACTTGTGTATTCAGATAATTTGTATCGCTTCTGTGCCTGACTAACTGCAAGCTTTAGCATCTCCTTAACATCTCTAGAAACCTACAGCAAGTGTACATTCAATGAATCAATAGGATAATACACCTAAACTATCAAAGCAATAAAATCTTCACAGCGTGAAAGCTAAATCTTAAACTAGAAGGAGAAACATAGAACGGCAACAATCTGAAATAGGCTATGCGTCTCCTGACAACTTTTTCTCGATTAGGACCCAGATACTCTCTTCATATGACGAGGTAGGTGGTTGATTTTCCATCATTTTACTTTGTTACTGAACTCACTGTGACATGAGATGATATCCTCAAACCACAACTACAAGCAGAATGTAACGATTATATTTAGGAATATGTTTGCATACTTTTGAAGAAGCTTTATCAGAACTCCAAAATGCTTTGGCAACATCAGGAGGCATTAGTTCAGAGATACTCTGAGCTGCAATAGCTGCCTCATTAACGCTGGACGCAGTATTTTCTTTAGCATCATGATCTCCGGGTCTCTTAGGAATGTGAAGCACAAAGGAATCCTTTGCCACATCTTTGATCTCAACAGGGAAACGAACAAACTCGTCCTTTAATGGATTGTCTTCTTTATTATGTAATACACCCCCTACAAAAAGCTTGGTATCTACAGTTTTTCCTTCTTCACTTGTGCCACTATCTCCTCCTACTGTAACTCGGTCAGAATTCATGTTATCCAAATCACTAGTTGTTTCATCCGTCTCCTCACTGGAAATAGTGTTCTCATCTTCTTCTTCCAGAAATTGCTTCACTGAATCACCATCATCTGTTATTTCTTCTGTAATATTGACTTTCATTACTTTCACTTTCAGATCAGGTATTTTATCTTTAAGAAAATTTATCACACTTCTTATTCCCTCTTCAGCAGCTCCCTCAAAATCTATGCTCTTCTCATTGGTTTTTTCTGCTTCAGCTTCATCTACTTTAACATCAATTACAGCTCTGTTCTCAATTTCAGTAGATGAAGGTCCCTTCATTGGCTTCGACTTAGATGATGGACTTGAACTTGCTGCACTTCCTTTGGGTCGCTGCAACAATACCACCTGGCAGGGGTAACAGACATCAGAAGCAGCATTAACACAGTCAAGGGGACAGTATAACATATAGAATCAACCCTGAACAGCAGCAACATTTAGATGAAGTGCAAGACACTGATAGTTATCAGAATACAACTAAATATGACTAGTAACTGAAAGCAATATTTTTCTGATTTGAGTTTAGGATAAGGTAACAGTGAGTTAGCTCATCTTGGTAATATACAGTGAAACCTTTAGCACAATGTTCTGATTATCACAGCGGATTGGTAATAATGACACAAAACAAGCTATCACTTGGTGCACAAGTGGATATCTGCCCATTGTCCCACTTTATAACAAAAATACATTTGAGACTGTGTGTCAGCATGATGATTTAAATATCAAGAAATCTGAAAGGAAATCTTCATTTTCGTGGTAGCTCAGTGACAGACAAATAGTACACACCAGCAAAGTTAAAAGATAAAAAATAAGATAAAAATGAATCACAGTTGCACGTCACCTGCACGTTGTAAGTGTTATTTCCATCTTTGACAACAAAAATCTCAAACAGTGGAGTTCCAGGAGAGGCTTTGACCAACTGTCTGAAATAACCAGCTCAATTCATCAAAAATCAAAAAATGACTAGCAGCTTTAACTTCCAGTTTTGTATTCTTACTTTGGAGTATAACTTCTGCCGATAAATCTGCCCACACCTGGAGTAATACGTATTAGTCTACCAAATGGATCATCTGAATCTTTTGAATAGCCAACCCACCAACCAACCTGGAGTTTTGAAGTGAAATAAGAGGTGAGGGAAGGTCAGTCATGAACTTAACATTACTATATAGGTGGTTCTAAAGTAAAAAGGTACTCTATCATATATAGACATAAAAAGACTCTAACACAGATTTGATACATGATAAATAAATTTTAAAAAATTGTATGCATTGTACAACAAGGCTCACTAAGGGGCCTACAGATTTAAGCGTTAGATGATAAGTATTACCAAGCCACTTCCCGTACTTCGGCACAACCTTGAAGCATCATGATAACGCTCTTCATCTATTGCATTCTGGAGGCAGAAGGAGAAAAGAAATCATTGTCAATATCCAGATGCAAATGAAGACCAGTGTCCAGTGGAGACAGTTAGAAACTCGGTGGATAATGGGAACTTAATGCTATTTTAACTGCAATTAATACCTTCAACATGGACATAATTTCAGCAACTGAGTCCTTCGATGTAGCTTCTGCAATAGATGCTTTCAATTTTGCAGCTTCTTCAAACTCTTCCTTTTCTATAGCTTCTTCAAGTTGAAACTGTAAAACATACAACCAGTTAGAACTCATAGGAATAGAGCTTCCTGGGACATTTTTAACTAAAAAAATATAACCATCTGAATTTCTTTTACATTGGAACCACATGTTCCATAGGGAACCTTCTCAAACATTTAAAAGAAGCATACTAAAATTGCTCTCAGATAATCAATAAACAGGATCTGCTCATGATAATATAAGAGGAAGCATTTGGCGGTCACTTATATGACGGAAAAGCAGCAGAAAAGAAAATCAAATATCAATTGAATATGACGACCTATCAGACAAGATCGTGTTTACCATTTTCTTGGTTGTCTAGAAGAGTTTCTTGGACCAGTGCATGGTGGAGATACCAGTGGAATAGACTAGACAAATGGATCAAAATGTATCTAAATTCTTCACTAGGGAACTGAAGTGTGATGTTATAAAGTAACAATCAATTCGTAAGTTTCCCATCTACCCACCTATTTCCAGTTATTGCAAATTAAAATACGGAGACCATATATGTCTACCAGTCCTAGAAACACCTGAAAAACAAGTATTTCTTCTTTTATAAGAACTGAGGAGTTTCATCTGGACAAGAAAATAATGAAGAAATGGCATGCCAACGCTGATTTGTACCACTAAACTTGGTTTTAGAGAGTGGTAAAGCAAGATATGCATTCTTTAGGGACATAAAAAGAGATGCATTGCATTATAAAATTTGCATGCAGATCAACTCTGTCAACTCCCTATTAGTCTTTCTAAATTTTTTTCTGCTGCCCAGTTTCTAAAATGACACCTTTACACAATTGTAGCGATTTTTCTGAATTGGATGGTCAAGCAGCTGGTTTGACTAGATAATTCAAATATCTTGAATATGGAATTGTGAATCCCTCTTTGTGAGTTGTTCATACTATAGGACCTTTGCCCATGTCCCACATTGGAAGAATACGACAGCCTTGGGTAGTAATCTGCTATCCCCTTCTCTACTCCTTGAGGCAGTTTTTTTAGCACAAAACTTCCTGTCAATTCTTGTGTGAACTGTTGAGATACCAACACTAAGTGTGTAGAGGGAAGAATGCCTCACAGTACAAGAGACTACCTCCTCAGGGTACTCTTGGCCTTGATAGATCAGTTAGTCAACAACTTAAACATAGGACACAGCTAACTGCCCAAAATGTACAAATTCCATACCAATCAGCTATTGAAGTTTATTTCTGTCCTTGGTGATATACTGGTTTCAAAATCATAAATGTGAAATTCAATCATAGCTAGTAAGTTCTAGATTCCTTCTTAATAACACAAGCAACAGGAAAGAATAAAATTTCCAAAAGCAAAATGATGAGGTGAGGGATCAGAGAACTCCACAACTTTCTTTTAGCTAATAAATTAGGAAAAAAAGAAAGATTTGTCTTCTCGCTTTCTGGCTTGTGCATTTATGATTGTCACAAAGGGTATACGCACAAGGGACCAATCCAGTAGTCTTTTACCTTATTCTTCCATCAAATGTGTGGGACATATGCAATGGAGTGTACATGAATTAGAAAGGTAGGATGACCAATTAGCGCCACTCACATCTCCTAAGCTATGAACAAAAAGCATAAACCTTTCGTAACTCCTCCTTATCTTCCTATGAAGACGGCCAAATTACTTCATTTCTCTATGGTCACCACTCACCCTCTTTCTTTGTTTTATAAGCATGTCCAATTAGCAACAAGCAAGTGTGAAGTCCATCTCCACAAACTATGAACCATATAACTGATTAAAAACATAATTCTATGTGTATCAGAATTCAGAGAAACTACATCATAGACTTCTCAGATTCCACTAACATGTTGAAGCTTCCATTCTTATACAATTATTAGATACAGTTATTTCAAAACAATTATTAGATACAGTTTCTCAAGTTCAACAGCCAAAAGAAAAGGAATTTAACATGGATTCAGGAAAATCTATGGTGGTCCACGGAAGCACCTGATGTTAAAAAACACTGCCTGACAAAACTGCAACAGATATCCTCAATCCAGAACCAGATAGAGTCAGCTACATAACAACAACATACCCAGTGAAATCCCACAGGTGGAGTCTAGGGAGGGTAGAGTGTATGCAAGCCTTAGCACTACCTCGTGGAGGTAGAGAGGTTGTTCCCGAAAGACCCTCGGCTCAAGTATATGAATACTCAATATCTATTCAGCTCTAATTGTGCCCAATGACTCAAATACTCAAGAATTTGTGGTTATTAGGACAAATAAGAAGATCTCTTTTACAGACTCACCAAATCTCACACTCAATATATATATACAGACTGCTAACCAAACTAAAAAGTCCCCCAGCAAACAAAGACCTTAGCTAAATGTATCAACAACAGCTAAAACCTTGGCTATACAAATTCCAAAAAATGCAACACATATTACCAATTTCATCAAAATACAGAGTTGATTTTCAGTCACTCAATTAATAGTTATTATCTCATAAAGTCACTTTCTTTGTTGAAAAAAATTGGAATCGAGAAAAGTGACTTTCTGAAATAATAACTATCAGTTGATTGACCATAAGAGAAAGGGATAAAAGAAGGGACCTTTAATACAGAGGCATAGCTCTCAGCTTGTTCAATTTCAGAGAAATAGCGAGTCCACCGATTCCAATCCCAATCTGACGATGTCGAAGAAGAAGAAGAAGCGAAGCAAGTATTATTGCAATTTTCATCAGCAGAAGGAGTTGAGGTGCTGTTTACAGTAACGCATCGGCAACAAAGCCTGGAGTTTTTGGGGTTTTTAAGAAATGATTTATTTGGGAAATTAACGAAATAAGTAGAAGAAGGTGATGAAGAAGATAGTGAAGGACGGACGGTGACGTGTCCCGCCGCAGCCCAACCGTTGGCCACCGCCATATCTACTCTTCTTCTTCTTCTTCGCAGAGATTTCTATGGAGTCTTTGGAAAATAGTGTCTGTATTTATGGATAAAAGAAGATAATTTACGGCCGATTAGAGAAACAGAGAGAGAGACTTCATGGTTTTGCACAAGGACCACTGGGGCCTATTCTTCTTTTTTTATCTTTTTATGTTTTCACATTTTTTTCTTTTCCCTTTATTTTATCCTCATTACTTACCTCAATTGATGTCTCAAATTTGTTCTTACCCGGTGTCTAGTAATCTTATTGGAGTCCGACTATTTTGAATTGGTACTCACCTATATTGGAGCTAGACTATTTTGAATTCGCGTCATATAGGACCCCATTCGGAAGGACACGCTTTCTATCAAAGATTTTTAGTGATACCTTCCATTTTAATTAGTGACCACGAATTTCAATCTTGTGTCTAAAAATATGTTTAATTATATGACCTATTTTGACTCGACATAAAGTTTAAGAAAGAAATTATGACTTTTGAAATTTGTGATCCAAAATAACCCACAAATGTTTGTATGGCTGTAAATCATTTCACTAAAAGTAAAATTAGTATTTTAAAGTTAATTTCTTATGAAACGTGTCATTCTTTTGAGACTTGACTAAAAAGAAAAGTTAGTCATATAAACTGAGACAGAGGGAGTGCGGTATAACGTAATATTGTATAAATTATACACAACAGCTGTACAGCAGGGCCCAAGTGTAAAGTTTGTTCCAAAAAGGACAGATGCGTCGTCTATTTACAAGTGGTTCTTGAGATTAATTTAACTTTGCAAGTGCAAATCAAGTAGACTGTTGAAGTTTAAGCCCAAAAAAAAAAAGGTAGACTGTTGAAGTCACATCATACTTTATGATAAGAATTGGAAACCATGCCTTAACTTGGGGACCATGTGGCAAATTACATGCAGTTCCATGGCCTTATCAATTGATTTGATTTGATTTTATAAATAGACAACAAATATAGCTGTTACACTTGAAGTTGATTATCAACATGGAGACATCTGTTTTTCCTATAACACATAAAATAGTATATAACTACTTTAGTATTAACAAGTAGCAACAGATTGTGTTACTTCTACAGTTTTACTGATGGGAAACTCAGTCTTGAAGGTTCATTTAGACACAGAATAAACAGTATGTGAATTAATCGATAAAACTCGTGGTAAAACAAACATATATTGCTCCATCCGAACAAGCTGGCTGTGAACATAAATCATCGCCACCACATTTCCAATTGATGAAATTTGGTTGCAATGAGAAACCACTACGATCACTGGACTATGACTACAGGTTGTTAGGAATCACCAAGTTAGAAATTTGAAAAGGTAAAGAACCTCCTCTGGAAGTATGGTTATTGCTCCCTTGGAGACTGTTCCACTCTAACTTGTACAGGTTCCACATTTCCATGACTAGGAGGTGTGGATGCTTGGTTACTGCTATCAGCTGGATCTACCTCACTGCCCAGGTCAGCATCCTGTGTGCGTACAGGGCGGAGCAAACCTTGCATTCTTAGCAGATAGCTCTGGCTGGAGGGTTGGGATCTCACATACTGTGCTGCTGTCACAACATTGGCTGTTGACCCCTCTGAATCAGTTCGGATATTGGATAAAGCACTGAGATCAAGATTTGGAAAAACAGAAGAGCGGCATCTAGGGCATTTCACGTTTAGGCGAAGCCATTCATCAATGCATTCCACGTGAAAGTTGTGAGCACAAGGCAGACCACGAACCTGCATATGAAATCTTGTAGTAAGATAAAGCGATGCTCCTGCCTAAATTAAGCACGGATGTAAGATTTGTATGCATCTGATACCATGATGTTCTAGTGTTGACTTTTTTAGGGGAACTACCATCTCTCTGACACCAAAAGAAGGGGGGGAAAGGAAACATGCCTTTGGGTCTGCTTAATTAAAATCAGTATGCATTCAACCTCAGCAATATCCCCAGATCCCTAACTCAAGTGTAATCTGTAGGCTGAGTAATAAAAAAACAGAGAATCGACAAGGCAGAATCTCCTCAAAAGTGAACCCAAACACAAATCATCCTACTTAACAGTTATGCTTTTGCTTTTTTCTCAGAGTGAACTAGGGTTATGGACATTGCATGAAAATAAATACTTCCATACTAATTGACCAGGCACCTTTAAATTATATCTCCAGTAGTCGCACACAATTTGATCTAATTTACTCTGTAAGGATATTAAGGAATTAATTCGACTTCCATAAAATTAGTGTTCTAGAGCATTGGCTAGGTTCTCAAATATAATTTTGCCGGAATCATTACATCATGGTATGCATTTGAACACACTTGAGAATGCTCTACAAAATGTTAACCATTTCAGTCAAGTTATATGTTTAAGGGGATGGTGGAAGAGAAAAGGTTAACCATAAGTTCTATTTTTTTTCAAGGGAAGTACAATAAAGTAGTATTTACACAAAAGAGACAGTCACCTCATTTCCCATGCGAAACTCTTCCAAACAGATAGGGCACTCGCTACAGTCAGTAGGAACAGCCTTCAGCCGGAACTTTGGTAGTTCCTGAATGAGTGCTTCCACTGCTTCTGTCTGTGTGCCAAATAGAGAGATACCACCAAGTTAGGATGATCCAAAAGGATTTCAGTTGACCAAGCGTAGCATGGAGATTTATGATGACCACTGACTAATGACTCCAGCTATTGATAGTAAAATGTTACTTGTTACCTGAGCTTGGGTTAAGTAAAGTCCTGGATGATAAGAAGTAGCATCAGGGCCCATTGCTCTCATCTCCTGTCCTTCTGCTGCAAAAGTCCAATCTGGCACTCTGATCATGTCAACCAGCACCTGTATTGAGGCAAAGGTTAAACCTGTCACTAGAAACAAATATCTAATTACTATATCATTCTATGAGAAGCAAAATCAGACATCTATTACCGATGTCAAACTATGTGTTAAGAAAAACGAGTCGGGAGTAATACCATATTAAGAAAAATGGGCCTTGAACTTAACTCTAAAATCTAGCTCATAACGTGAAGATTGTCTAAGACCATATAAGGATATTACAGCTTATACCCTCACCTAATTTGGGACACTTGACGCTATGAAGGTTCAAACTCTAAAACCTAAAAAGTTAGATAGAGTCCAGTTGCACTCGGCCTCAAAAGAAGAAACAAACTAATCAGAACAACTTAAATTATTTGAGTTCATTCTTGACATTGCTGTAACTTCCTAAAACTAGCTCACGAAAACAAAATTGTTGAAGTGCTGATTAGTGGATAAATTTACTAAATTATATCATGCCAAATATCTTACAATAAACACTTCTATTTAATTGTAAATCTCCCCGCAGAAACAGTATATATCCAGTAAAGTAACTCGGAATTGATCATCTTACTCCTGTGATGACTTGAATTGGAACAACCATCCGAACCTTAAAATCAGACCACTAGTTAAGCTAATATGTCTTATACTTGTCAAGATCTATACAAGAAGATGCACAAGACCATGATATTTAACCAAAAAATTAGAAGATAAAGTAGTGACAACTACAGAGTGCCACCATTAGTGTGTATAAGGAAAGGAAAGACAGTTGCAGTTACAGTTCTTGTGGCACAAGTACTAGGAGCTTTCTGTAATCCTATTTTTTAATCACTCTGATTTCATGCCCAAGTCAGATATGACATGATAAAGTTTATGCGTTAATATTCTCATATCATTCGTGCACTAGAATTTTCTTTGGAAAGAGGCAACAATTTGCAGCTTTACACATTTTTTTACAAGATCAAGATTTGTGTGTCAATAAGCTTAATTACAACAAATATCAATACACCAACTATGCTTCAATCCAAAACTAGTTCAGTCAGCTATGTGAATCCATTGACTAAACGGCTCATTTGAGACAGTAGCTAGCTTCAAACTTCAATTGAACTCCTGGAAGCACCAAGAAAGATCCACATCATCTCTTTGTATATTAGACAATGCCTATTTTCACCAACCAAGGTCAATTCACAGACACGTAGCCTCATAGCTTAAAGAAATTTGATGTCATTAAAGTGCATTAATCCCCATGAGATATTAGAAAAATGTATACCACTTTGATTTTCTTTTTCATTTCAATTTTTGGTACGTCTATGCAAAGAGCTGGTGGAAGGGGGTTTAGGAAACTTCAACACACAAAAATCTGAATCAAAAGAGAGCACCTTACACAAGTCCAAAAGCAAGGCTATCAATGCAAACTACAATCATTATTTTTTCACATCTAAGCCAAGAAAATGGAATTATGGGACCCTCAAACTTTGAAGGAAAAATCAATTTAACATCAAGAGATAGCACGGGTTACCACAAAATTTTAGCTAATAATAATGATGAAGATATAACAATACAATTTAGGTTCTAAAGCATACCCCGAATTCGGAAGTAGGAATTCCTTGTTGAGCACGTAAAGAATGGGCTTGCCTTCTAGTTAACCACTGCAAAGAGAAATTTGACACTTAATAGATGTAGTATTGATATCACTTCAAATGCATAAAAGTCATTTGTTAGACCATGGACTTCTATGTGTACGTACGACAAAATTACCCCAAGAAATAATAAGAAGTTGGGGGTATTAAAGGTTACTATCCTTCTTACAGGTCGTCTCAACGATTTTTTGGGAAAGAAGAGGCCAACACTGCTGTCGAAATTGAAACAGGTAATCAGTTAAACTTTTTGGACTAGATTTTTGTCTGGAAGACTAACCTTCCCAATTGATATGCAAGCTATGCCAATGAGTCCACAGTAGCTGAACAGCAACCAAATAAGGAAACCCCACTTTTGACCTTCTTCTGGCAACTGAAAGAATTCAACAATCATATCAATCCTAAGGTTTCAGACCAGAACATCTAAAGTCAATGAGATCTTCGGGAACTTACACAGTTTCTCGCACTAGTGAACCATAAAGTCCCGATAATGGTCCAAGCCCAAAGAAAAGGATACAGAAACAGGGCAAGAATTGAAAGAACAACTATTCTTCCACGAAAGCGAGTGTATCTCTGCTGCCAACCCAAATCCCTAAAATTTAATAACACCTATACTTCAGTCCTTGTCATCTGAAACCATGATTCATATCGGGTAAGGAAATGACCATAAGATCCTCATGTTAACCAAAATAATTTAATGAAAATCCACTAACTATTAATGTCATGTGTCACACCTAGCTTTGATTAAAAAGCGAGAGGGTTGAACATCAAACATGATTCTAAAGGATACTCCCAATCAAAGTAACAACTCTGGACAGGGGCAGATGAAAAATTATACTATGAAAATAGGGCAAATTAAAATGTTTTATTTTATTTTATTTTGCATATATATAAGTTGTTGAATCCCTTGGTATTTTTTTTCTTTCAACCCCTTATTTGGATTCCTGGCTCCACCACTAACTCTGCATGATATTCATACTACATGCACAAAAGAGGAGATTGCCAACCACCTAGGTAAGACTAATATCAAAATTAACGGACTCTTAATGAGGGAAAAACTCCTAAAAATTAGCTCGGGACGAAGGAGAAGACAAGTAATGACTTTTTGTAAGAAAAATTGGAAGTATACTATAGTCCTAGAGAGGTGGCCTTACAATCCCATTCCAGCAGCAAGTCCATTATCAACAAACATCAAGAGCCGAAAAAGAAACACTGTTGTGTAGTCAACCTGGATCAGCAAGAGGGTAAACAACTGAGTCTTTCCAATAAATACTACACTAATTTTCAGTAAACAAAGCATTGCTTTAATACCCACCACTATCCAAATGTGCAACGGATATATACAAAGATGGTACCGCTTCCAATTTATCGCCACAATGATTCTAATAAAGAAACAGTTAAGGAAAGATAAAACAATTCAAGACAAGGAACACCAAAGATACAAGCCCGGGAATCTTAGTTGCTCAGTTGCTTGGCTATCTGAACTTTCACCAATTTTGGTGAGAGTTCCATTCCCCCACCTTGTAATCCCCTACCCCCAAATTCTTTTTCAAAAAAAAAAAACAAAACCCCAGAGACACTAGTCAATGAAACTATATATGAGAAACCCAATTCAGAATCCAGGGTACCTCCCATTTACAGAATGGAACTCAGTGTGAATATTGAAAAGGATACATACTGGTTGCTAACATTGACAGGAAGAACCCATCGTACCTGCAAAATTCAGTTTCAACACCAAACATACTCAATAAAGTTATCTTGAATCTTTACAAAGCAAATTTCTTCGAAAACTACAAATTTTAGAGTTACTAAAATATGGAAAATTTCAAGAACTGACCATTTAAAATCTGCCCCTTTCATTTCACTAAGCAAATGTTTGAAATTGGAGCGACCAAACTGACAAAAATTCGAACTTTTTTAGTCGCCAATTTTGTTATAGTTCAAGAATCGATGAGTAGGTATTGAAGGAAAAATTTTGTACGGATTTGAAGGCTGTCGTGGAAAAGGGAAAGTAAGAATTCTCCAGACTGAACAAGACTGTCTGATGTCATCCAAATTATATATTTGTCCACATATATATTAAAGAAAAAAAAAATTATGTAAAAATTTTATTTTTTTTATTTATTGCAAATAATACCTCATACTACAGAATTTATATAGGGTATAAAAATAACAGCATAGTAATTCCACGAGTAAAGTTTAGAATTGTGGATATGTACATAGTTATCAGCATGTACATACCAAAGTCTAGCAAGGGGAGAGAAAGCACAACGCCGTTTATCAAAACTCTATTGCTTGTTGGAAAGGTTCAATTGAGGGAGAGAAAAATAAGAGAGTTTCACAACTGAATTTGTTACAAATTTCAAAGCATAGCTATAATTTTTTATTTTTTTTATTTTTTATGACAAGGAAAACCCGCAGTCGCTATCCTCCCCCGCTCCTATGCAATAGATCGCAAACCACATAGCTAGCTATTTGTATACGATTTATGAAAAAATCATAATAAATTATCCTGTTTGTATGTTGGTAAACGAAATATACAAACGGAGTTCTACAAAGTTCATAAATGTATAAATACAAAATTTGTATATACTTACCATATTTATATATTCACAAGCAAAATACAAACGGACATAAATATACAAAACGCAGCGTCCATAGCAAATGGAACTATAGTTATGCATCGCAATTATTAAAATTATATTTATAGAACCTTATTATGTCTATTATGTTTGCTATTTCTGAAATTTTATCTCTTAATTATTGTAAATTTTCCATATTGTCTTTCGTGAATCGAACTTGAGAATTGGGCCGGGCTGTTTTTATCACCTCCTTATTTTCGCTAAATGGGCTGATACATGGGCTGGGCTGTCAATCGGATCAGGTTCGGCCCAAAATTCTATTCATCTATTTTTTATTTTTTCAAGTAAAATAAAGACATGTTTTTATATTCTCAAATCTGATTTAATTGGATAATTCTACCTCTCTTTGATGGTACTTGTTATAAACATAATTTTAATACCTTACCATACTTCTTTACAAGTATATCTAATACATTCTATTCTACTAATTAATATACACATCAAATGCCAACAATTCATACATTTAAACTAACTTCGATTGGTTTAATTAGGTCGATTTTTTGTATCAAAAGTTCATGGGAAACTACTTATTATCACATTCGATTAATTACTTGATCTTTGCCCAAATTTAGGTGTCCCAAACTAGACGTATTGTGGTTTAAGTCATGATCAAAACTCATAATATATAATTTGACTCAACAGACCTCACAGATTTGTCCCTTGAGTTATTGTCATCATTAAACCCCAAAACATGCATTACATCATGTGAATTTATATTATGTCTTATAAAACTTTTCATTTTGATATGAAAAATCTCTTAAAATATTATGTGTCCTTATATTAAAAAGGGTAAAGGGTCAAATATGCCCCTAAACTATTCGAAAAGGTCTAGATATACCCTCCGTTTAAAGTTTGGCTCACTCATGCTCTCGCCGTCCAACTTTTGGTCTAAATATGCCCTTATGGACGTTAGTTGGCCTGCTGGATATATCCAACTCATTTTTCATTTCTTTAAATGTCACATGGAATTGCCATGTCATTTTGACTTTACCACATGACATTTATATGAAAAATGGAAAGGGATCAATTATGCCCCTAAAAAATTCGAACCCATAAACACCTAATCCGACCCATAAATCAACCCCCCTTTTAAATAAACTATCCGACCCGTTTTCAACAATTTTGTTTAAATTTTTATTTTTTTCGATAAATCCCGAAAATTAGTAATTGATTAATAAAAAATATGGGAAAAATATAAAATTAACGCCAAAAATTCACAAATAAATATTGTAACCTTAAATTCAACAATTTTTTAAA
>JAJOOH010001933.1:0-19058 GCA_029582605.1 Solanum gracilifrons | reverse complement strand
CACTGAATTAAAATTCGTCAGTAATTTATTTATTGATTAGTATTTGTAATCTTAACATGGAGAATTACATATGTTTTTAATGGGGAATTTTGAAATATAAATAGAGGAGTGCAATTACGAATTTCTAGTGGAATGATTTGTAATTTACTATGGTAACAATAATTCAAATCAATTATTTAGAAATATTTCCATAATAGGAACCCTCAATAATTAATTTTGTGGTCCCTACCGTGCCCATATTTAACTAGAACTCGGAGTCTATTCTAAGGGGAAAAGAGAGAAGTATGTGTCTTTATCTATTCTAAGGAAAGAGAGAAGTGCATGTCTTTTTATATTCTAAGGAAAGGGAGAATTACAAGTCTTTTTCTATTCTAGGGAAAGGGAGAAGTACATGTCTTTTTCTATTCTAAGGAAAGACTGTGTGTTCCTTCTCCTCCTTCGACTAGAAAGAAATCTCTATAAATAGGGATTTTTCTAACCTTCGAAGAAGAATAAGTTTTCTATACGATACTTTCCCACCCAAGTATTGAGAGAGTTCGGAAGTGAACTTGGGATCACTGTAGAAGATCGCAGAGTTGTCGTCCAATTTGTTGACTAGCTTGTGGATTCGCTGAAGGTTCTAGCTTATCGACTAGCTTGTGGATTTGCTTGAAGGTATCTGCTCACACTTTAAGAGGTAAATCTTGAATTAAATTTTATAAAATTTATGTGTTTTAGTATAAATTATGTGTTGTCTAGTATTCATGTAAGCATTTTGATTCTGGTATGGTTCCGATGTGCATATAGTTTTCCAACAATTTTCTTGTTCTCCATTTCATATTTTGTTTCCTTAAATCTTTATCATATTATTCTTTTGGGTTTCTTTACATATATCACAAAATCATAACCTATATTTAGTCTCTACATTTCTTTACAGATATCATCAAATTATCATGAATAAATTAAAAACATATGTGGACTTAATAATTGATGCACAACTTCTGCTATGGCGCGCCTGACTATGAGTGGAGTTGAGATGCTTAAACTTTCTGAATAAATTTCTTTAAATGGCAATTCACAAAGACTGGTATTGAGATGCAATTCTTAAATTTTGGGAATTTATGTAGATAAGGTGTCACGACCCGATCTCTCAAGTCATGATGGAACCTACCCCAACTTAAACGTTTGCTTATACTCAAGTAAAACTCAAGATCAATCAGTTCAACAGAGATGTCTACAAGCATTGCTACTTAACACTCAACATGAATGCATATGAGGTTCAATCTACCCATGTAATGTTCAATCTGCACTACAAGTTTCAAACTACGACTAGCCATCATCAAATAGAATTCAAATTCACAATGCTATCTTCAAATGCAAGTTCAAGCTCAACAAAAGTATTTGAATGCCCTCACAATAAGAATGATTCCATACTCACACAAAGATCATCAAGTTTTCAGAATGTAGGAACAAAATCAACTCTAACTCTCTCAAAGATAAACACATGTATGATTTTCCCCATAGGCTTGCCCGTATTGTCCAATCAACATGATATTAAGCTCAATCAAGATCACAAAGGTCTTTCAAGGCATATAACGGGGCTGAGGTTAAAGGTATGATGATTTTGTCTTAGTAACTTATACCTTGATGAAGCATGGCCTGCATTTCATTCTTTTCCTTTTCTTTCACTCTTTTCAATGTTCATAATCCACCCTACGTCTTTTTAAGCATGATTCATTGGATACCCCATTTCTTTTGCTGATTGCACTTTATTTCAACACTTCTTTTCTTTTTCGATCTTTTTCTTCTTTTACTTTTCTCCCTTTTTTATTTACATGGAGGGGCATCATTTCTTTCAACATGGTCCTTCAAGAGTGAACTTTTCAAACTTCTTGACTTTCCTCCTTTTTCACCACACCCCCAACTTAGGGTTTTAGCCTAAGTTGGCTATTCACAACAACTAATGCTCCATGAAGATTTTAGGTGGGACAGAAAGGGGTAAAAAGTATTCAAGTTCATCCAAAGAAAATGATAGGCTCAAATGGTGACAAGCAAGGTTCACACTCTCACAAGGTGGTTACAAAGAGGTATAAGGGCAATTATGGTTCACTATCCATAAATGGTGCCTAAGATCATCTCTATCTTTCACCTACATTAGTCGATTGGACAAGCGGGGCAAGTTCTAGGTATTATCAACCATACAATTTAAGACAACCTCACCACACACGACATTCAACACAATCATCAAAAAAGACGCTATAATTTTAGCTAGCGTGCAACAATCATCACAAGATTCATTTCAACAACCGGGCAGTCACAATGAGATGCTAAGAGTTCACACATGACTTATGCAACTCAAGTTTGCCTCGTAGGAATCGCACACACATATTGTTCAATTAAGAGCACTATTCAAGTCATAGGTATTGATCAAAACCGCTACTCAAATTTGCAGGAGAACAACCACATTTACAGGCATCAAGAGGTGGCAAAACCAACAATAATATTAAATCAAATGGCTCAAAATTAACCCAACACCAATGAATCAAAAACCATTATACATCAACAAGATCAAACATTCACACACACAAAACAACAATGTTCAAAAGACAACCCAAAAGACGTAGATATACAAGTACCTCACCCCGCCAAAAAAATAAGCAATTGTCCTCAAATGCGAAAGAAAGAAAGTAATAAATAAATTTAAACAGAAAACTGAGAAAGAGTCAAAATCCCCCTGTCATGCTTGGCCTGAGGTTAACTTTGCATGCCAGTGACTCCCTCAGTCTGGGCATCAATGCCTGGCTCAACAACATATTTAGCTCCACTAGAGCCCACTATCGACGTATCTCACAAAGATGCCACTACAACTATCTATACCATGGCTCCCTAGAGGTCCTCAAGATCATTATAAATCACTGTCTCATGAACACCCAACGCCTCATCATTGGTCTCTGCTTCTGACTCAGCCGCCGCATCATCCCTAGTAACATATTCGGTGGTAGTAGCTAGAGGAATTTCAGAACTGGTCAAGACATCTGCGCTCAAAACCTCTGGAAGGTCCACTGTGCCGAGTAGTATCGAAAGATCAGTGGATTTCAGCTCATCCACATCTCGTCGTAGCCTAACAATTTTTGCCTTTAAGGCCATCACATCTGTGGAGGAACCCTGTCCCTGCTCACAAACCTTAACTCTCACAATGAAGGCATCTAGTGCAAATCCATGGGCAGCAATCATCTCCCAGTTCTCCCTCAACTCGGCCCTAATCAGAGCTAGTGCAGCTGTAATAGCCCTCTCAATCATCCCAGGGATAACAACCTCTACCCGGGAGGCACAAATATCAGTAGATTGGGCTAGGTGGCCCATCTTGTATAGAATGGCTTGGGTCAACAAAGGCCGGGAAGAAGCAGCAGCAGGGGGAGGAGAAGTAGTAGAACCAAAATAAAAAGAATGGAGGTGCGAGGGTACATGTAGGCTCACCAGCCTAAGGAGGAATGACTGCCTCTGTCGGCAACATCTCCACATCAAACACCGGGGAAGTAGCCACCGGTGCTATCATGCCCCGAGGCTACCCCATTAACATAAAAATGATACCTACGATCACCAATGACCCCAAGCTAACCCTGAGCTGGCATATCATAAGTATACTAAACCAACTGAATAGAAGGTACTATGCGGAAGCTTTAAAACAATATAAAAATGAATGTTGGGAATACCCAATACTAATCTGAATATATATAAATAGTATCTAAGAGTTTGGTGATACAAAACAATCACTCCAAAGCTTAAGCTGATTCTAACACTATGTCTAAAAAAGCCTCTACTAACTAGAGTTGTTGGGACATACCCCCACCTAACATTAGTAAAACTAAAAATGAACTAGAAGACTGAAATAGAAAACATGTTTGTTGTCCTAAAAGTATGACGACTCACCACTGATGCTGATGAATATAGATCAGAAACCGATCTACGCATAATTTGAATGCTAAGGACCTGAACCTACATCATGAAAGGATGTAGCACAGAGTATGCGTCAGTACTTGAAGTGTACTGAGCATACATGATATAGAGTATAAGTCAACAAACGTGTAAGCTGAACAAAACATAATAGAGCAATGACATGATCTGAACAATATTGTAAATACTGAATTATAACTGAAAAGAATTATACTGAATGCAATGACCAAGTAGTGATTATTAACATGACATGCTAATAGTGAATACTGAAATGTATCTGAAAACCTAGTCAAACGCACTAAGAGTTTGACGGTGGGAGCTACTATTGACCGACATAAAACCATGTGAGCTAAATGTAGAGTCTGATGTATACGCCCCATCGAGAGGACCCAATATACCTTGCCAGGGGTATAAAGGCATGACTGGCGTGATCACTAAATATAATGCCCACATAGGGGACCTATAACCTACTGGGGCACGTAGTTTAGGGACAATGAGGGTACGCTCAAACCCTAGTTCAACTCAGTTTTAAGTCTACTCCAAACTGTATATGTATACGACACATTATGACTAAAATGTGGAATAGCTCAAAATGCTGACATGCAAAAGCTGAGAATGTAATAATTATATACTTATAATGTGACATTCGAAAACTGAATCATGATTATCTGTTTTACTGACCTAGTAAGTGCATGTTATGAACTAAAATAAACTACACAGCTAGGGTTCTGAATTTCATTTAATGAACTAAGAAACGATTTCACGAAAACATTATAATTCGATTAGGAACCTATAACAGCTAAATCACAACAAATATCTAAAGTTTCTAGAAACCCTAGGTCTAAACAAGATATACAAAATGAAGAGTCTGACTTAATTCTAGGGACCTAGTGGACAAAAGGAATCCACTTGTGAAATCCCACATACCCGGTGACGAATTTCACGGAGAATTATTTTGATTTCGGGGATAGAACTGAAGAAAACCTGTTGCATTCTTGGAAGGGTTTGGTCGACTATTTCTCCTATTTTGCTCTAAGTTTGATGATTTTTTGGTTATTGAACCGCTTAGGGTAAGTTCTGACTAAGTTACTAGGCTCAAACTGACCAAAAATGTGTATTTTAGGGGTTTAACAATGTAGTTTAGGTGTCCCACACATAGGGGAAAAGACCAAAATGACCTTACTTAAAAACTGACGAAGGCCGACCACGGACGCAACGACAAACTGACACTAGGACCACGGCCCGTCGACTGGGTCGTGGTCGTGGCCCTGCCCTGCCTTCAGGTCTGGTAAGCCCCTTCTACGGTCCACTTCACTGATCGTG
The DNA here is from genome assembly GCA_029582605.1 of Solanum gracilifrons. NCBI lineage: Eukaryota > Viridiplantae > Streptophyta > Magnoliopsida > Solanales > Solanaceae > Solanum > Solanum gracilifrons. The sequence continues at coordinate 13,802 of JAJOOH010001933.1, read as the reverse complement.
TGAAGGACTACTAACCGTGAAGGCCACCGTGGTTCTTGACGAGGACTAGGGGTCTACTGTCTCTAGGTGACGGACCCATCCTCTTCCCGTCAAAGGGACCACGGCCCATGGTAGGGTCCGTGGTCTAAGGCTTGAGCTGGGGTAGAATCTGCCTAGCCTCTACGGGCCTTCCCACCGCCCGTGAAAGGCTCCCTGGTCCACCACTGCTGGGAGGGTATAAACCACGGGAAGGTCGATGGACCGTGGTTCCTTTCATGATCCGTTATGCATGTCGTGCTTCACCAATTTCTGTTGTTTTCTGCTATAGAATCCAAGTCTGATTTCTGAGGTGTTACAATATCTCCCCCTTGGAACATTTGTCCTTGAATGAAGTCTAGACTAGCTGGATATAGACGGAACGAGCTCTAATCCCTACGACTAAGTACTAGAACTGAAATCTTACTGAACTGAGTTCCAAGAACATGCAAATATGCTAAAAATGTAAGAACACCGAAGGAACATGATACTAAGACTGAATTTACCCAAGAATAAACTGAGAGACTTGAGAGGAACTATTACCTCAAGCTGGAATGGAATCAGAAGAAAAGAGATGAGGGTACTTGGCCTTCATGGATGCTTCTGCTTCCCAAGTAGCTCCCTCTACTGACTAACCTTCACTAAAGCGACTTATTTATTTCTCAACCTACAAACTTGACGATCAAGAATTTCAACTGGCACCTCTTCATAAGTGAGACTATCGTTCACAGCCACACTCTCTAATGGTACTATGGATGCCAGATCTCCCACATACTTTTTCAACAAGGAAATGTGAAAGACTAGATGGACTGCTGCTAGTTCTGCTGGCAACTCTATCTCATAAGCCACATTGCCATCCCTTTAAAGGATCCTGTAAGGACCTACATATCTGGAACTGAGCTTTCCTTTCTTACCAAATCTCATCACCCCCTTCATAGGTGACACTTTCAGGAAAACCCAATCATCGATCTGAAACTCTAAGTCCCTTCTCCTTACTTCTGCATAGGATTTTGGACGACTCTGGGCTGTCCTATTTCTATCCCTGATGAGCTGAACTTTTTCCATAGCTTCATGAACCGAATCTGGCCCAATCAATGTTGTTTCACCTACTTCAAACCAACCAATCGGAGATCTGCATCTATGCCCGTACAATGCCTCATAAGGGGCCATTTGAATACTGGAATGGTAGCTATTGTTATAGGCGAACTCTATGAGAGGTAGGTGATCATCCCAACTTCCACTGAAATCGATCACACAAGCTCTCAACATGTACTCTAAGGTATGAATGCTACGCTCTGCCTGACCATCCGTCTGTAGATGAAATGTTGTACTGATATTTACCTTAGTACTAAGACCTTTCTGAAATGATCTCCAGAAATGAGAGGTAAACTGAGGACATCTATCCGAGATGATAGATAAAGGAACCCCATGCAACTTGACTATCTCATTAATATAGATTTTAGTGTAATCCTCCGTTGAATCTGTAGTCTGGACAACCAAGAAGTGAGCGGACTTAGTAACTCTGTCTACTATTACCCAAATTAAGTCATGTTGTCTGCCAGTACGAGGTAAACCTATAATGAAGTCCATGTTTATCACTTCCCACTTCCATGTAGGAATGCTAATCTCCTGAGTCATACCTCCAGGTTTCTAATGTTCTACTTTAACCTATTAACAATTGGGGCACTTAGCCACAAAATATGTTATATCCCTCTTCATGTCATTCCACCAAAAAACTTCCCACAGATCATGGTACATCATAGAATCACCTGGATGAATAGAATTCCTAAAGTTATGGGCTTCGGTAAGGATATGCTGCCTCAACTCACCCACCTTAGGAACATATAAGCAACCCTGGTAACGAAGCACACCATCTCCCCCTTGGGAGAAACCCTTAACTTTCTGATGATGAACTGCACCCTTCAATTGAAGCAATATAGGATCACTGTCTTGTTTTTCCTTGACCTCCGCTACCAATGAAGATTCAGATCTATTCTGAACTATCACACCACCATCTGACATGTCTGTAAGACCGACTCCTACGAGAGAAAGCTGGTGAACACCTTTTGCTAATTCCTTCCTTTCTTCCTCAACATGTACTACACTACCCATTAATAATTGCTAAGAGCATCAGCTACAACATTGGCCTTACCTGGATGGTAAAGCACATTCATGTCATAGTCTTTGAGGAATTCAAGCCATCTCCTCTAGTGAAGATTTAACTCTTTCTCGGTGAACACATACTTGAGACTCTTATGATCTGTGAACACATCTACGTGAACACCATACAAGTAATGTCTCCAAATCTTTAGGGCAAATACTACTGCTGCAAGCTCGAGGTCATGAGTTGGATAGTTCTTTTCATGCACCTTAAGATGTCTAGAAACATAAGCTATAACCTTACCTCACTGTATCAATACACAACCTAGGCCGACCCTGGATGCATCACAATAGATGACATAACCGTCTGAACCATCTGGTAGAGTCAAAACGAGAGTTGTAGTCAACCTAGTTTTCAGTTATGAGAAGCTCTTCTCACATTCATCTGACTACTGAAACTTAACCTTTTTCTGAGTCAACTTGGTCAATAGGGAATCTATGGATAAAAATCCTTCAACAAATCTCCTATAATAACCGGCAAAACCCAAGAAACTTATAATTACTGTTTAAGAGGTGGGTCTAGGTCACTGCTTCACTGCTCCTATTTTCTGAGAATCCACTCGGATTCCCTCGCTAGATACCACATGACCAAGAAAAACGATTGATTGTAACCAAAACTCACATTTGCTAAACATAGAAAATAACTGGCGATCCTTAACAGTTTGCAGAACCACTCTCAGATGAGTCGCATGCTCCTCCTCATTCCTAGAGTAAATGAGGATATCATTAATAAAGACATACGAACAAGTCCAAATACTGCTTGAACACGCTGTTCATTAAGCCCATAAAAGTTGTAGGAGTATTTATTAGTCTAAATTACATAACTACAAATTCATAATGATCATACCGAGTTCTGAAGGCTATTTTCGGGATCTCACTATCTCTGACTCTAAGCTGATTATAACTGGATCTGAGGTCTATATTCGAAAAATAACTACCACCCTGAAGTTGGTCGAACAAGAAATCAATCCTGGGTATGGGATACTTATTCTTGATGGTGACTTTGTTCAACTGACGATAGTCGATGAACATTTTGAGGGAACCATCTCTCTTTTTCACGAACAACACAGGAGCACCCCATGGAAAGATACTAGGTCTAATGAAACACTTATCTAGAAAGTCTTTCAATTGTTTCTTCAATTCCTTAAGCACAAGTGGCTGTAAGGATGAATCAAAATAGGCTGGGTGTCTAGAAGGAGATCGATTTCGAAGTTAATTTCCCTTTCGAGAGGAGCCCCAGGAAGATCTTCTGGGAACCCTTCTGGAAACTCATTTACTACTGGAACTGACTCAAGAGTTGGGGTTTTGGAGCTTGAATCCTTAATCCAAACAATATGATAGATATACCCCTTAGAAATCATCTTTCTGGCCTTAAGGTAAGAAATAAATCGACCCATAGGCACTGAGCTACTACCCTTCCACTCTAAGACTGGCTCGTTTGGAAACTAAAACAGAACGATTTTGGTTCTACAATCGACTGAGGCATAACAGGAATGTAACCAATCCATGCCTAGAATGATATTGAAATCTACCACTTCTAACTTTGCAAGATCTGTTGAGGTGACTTTTTGAGAGACTGTGACAGGGAAATTTACGTATACCCTTCTAGCTATAACTCGATCACCAACTAGAGTAGAGACTGAGAAGGGTTTTCAAAGAGTTTTCTAGATTGACAGCGAAGTTTACTATTATATAGGGAGTTACAAAAGAAAAAGTAGCCCCTGGATCTAACAATGCATAAAAATCTAAGTGAGTCTCGAAACGTACCATTGACAGCATCAGGAGAATTTTCCTGGTCTTGGCGAGCTTGGAAAGCATACAACCTGTTATTACGTTGAACGTCACCTGTACCAGATAAAGTAGCTTGCTGAGCTGGGAGACATGTTGGTGCTGCTAGAGTTGTAGACTGGGCCTTATTATTGTTACCTCCTTGCCCCTGTCTAGCAGAAGGGAAATCCTTCAACCTATGGCAAGACTGATCACACCCAAAGTACCTTTCCTTGCATAGAACACACTCGCCCGAATGGTTCTTACCACGCTTTGGACAAGTTGGGTAGGTCCTGTTACCTAAAGCACTCCCTTGAGACTTAGAGCCTGATGCCCTACCTTTCTGATCCTATTGAAACCTGGGGGATGGAGCACTAGCTTATGAGGGTGTTGGGGCTATAGACCTCTGCTGAAATTGTGAGCGATTTCCACTACCCAATTTCTGCTGAGAGTACTCATAGTTTTTGTTCTAGCCTTCTTATTGTCCTTAGCCTATTCCTTATGATTGTCTCCCTCCACATGCTGAGCATGAGTCATGATACTAGAAATATTCATATCCTCTAACAGCATAACATTCCTGCACTTTGTCTTAACCAAGTCGGATACCCCAAACAGAAACTTACTCATTTGTGCCCTTGGATCGGTAACCATGTATGGAGAATACTTGGAGAGTTGGGTGAACTTAGATCTGTACTCTTGGACTGACATTGAACCTTGTCTCAAATTCTTAAACTCTTGAGCTTTTGCCTCCCTCAACTATCTCGGGAAGAACCTATCCAGAAAAGCTCAAGTAAAAACACTCCCAAGTCAGAGGAGATGCATCCGTACCCTTGTTTTCTTTCCACTGAGTGAACCAAATGTGAGCTACATCCTTAATCTGGTAGGATGCCTACTCAACCCTATTATTACTAGTCATTTGCATCACTCCAAAGATTTTCTTAACCTCATTAATGAAGCTAGGTGGGTCCTCAATAATCTGCGACCCTAGAAACTCAGGTGGATTCATCCTAACAAAATCTTGAACCCTGGCTGATGCTGACCCAACATTAGTGTTAGTAGGAACTGGGGCCTGTTGATTGTTCTGGTTGGCTACACTTTGAGCCAAAAGTTGGATAGCATTCCGAAACTCTACATTTGAAACCTCATGGTCTAGAACTGGAGGAACTGCGTTACCATTGCATGCATTAGCATTCCTTCCATAATCTCTATGATGAGGCATGATCTGAAATGCAATACAATGAATTGGAAACAAGAAGTTGGATCATACCTCACGCACAATAAGAGCAGCAAGAAAGTGAAGTTTTTCCTAAAACATGTCGTAGCCTCTCTCTCATTAGATGTGGAGCACTTCACACCCATGAAAGAGATTCTACTTAGTGTGGCTTTCAGACATCCTAGGACTCTTAAACCTAATGCTCTGATACCCAGTTTGTCACGCCACGAGGCTACCCCCTTGATGTAAACATGGGACCTAGGATCACAAGTGACCCCAAGCTAACCATGAACTGGCATACCATAAGCAGACTTAAACAACTGAACAGAAGATACTATGTGGAAGCTTAAAACAATACAAAACTAAATGTGGGGAATAGCCAATACTGTTCTGAATATATATAAATAATATCTAAGAGTTTAGTGATACAGAACAATCACAGCAAAGCTAAAGCTGAGTCTAACACTATGTTTGAAAAAGCCTCTACTGACTAGAGTTGTTGGGACATGCCTCATCTAACTCTAGTAAAACTGAAGCTGAACTAAAAGACTCAAATAGAAAACGTGTATGTTGTCCTCAAAGTATGAAGGCTCACCGCTGATGCTACTGAATATAGATCGGGAACCGATCTACGCGTGATCTGAATGCTGAAGACCTGAACCTACATCATGAAAGGATGTAGCATAGAGTATGCATCAGCACTTGGAATGTACTGAGCATGCAGGATACAAAGTATAACTGAACAAATGTGTAAGTTGAACAAAACATAACTGAGCAATGACATGATATAAACAATAATGTAAATACAAAATTATAACTGAAAAGAATTGTACTAAATGCAATGACCAAGTACTGATTATTAACATGACATGTTAAGGTTGAATACAAAAATGTATCTGAAAACCTGGTCAAATGCACTAAGAGTGTGATTGTGGGAGCTACTATTGACCGACATAAAACCACGTGAGCTAAACGTAGAGTCCAATGTAGACGCCTAATCGAGAGGACCCAATATACCTTGCCAGGGATATAAAGGCATTACTGGCGTGATCACTAAATATAATGCCCACAGAGGGGACTAATAAACCTACGGAGGCACGTAGTTTAGGGACTATGAGGGTACGCTGAAACCCTAGTCCAACTCGGTGTTAAGTCTATTCCAAACTGAATATGTACATGACACATTATGACTGAAATACTAAAATGTTGAATAGCTCAAAATACTGACATGCAAATTCTAAGAATGTAATAATTATATACGGATAATGTGACATTTGAAAACTGAAGCATGATTATCTGTTTTACTGACCTAGCAAGTGCATTTCATTAACTAAAAGAATTTACACAGCTAGGGTTCTGAGTTTCATGTAATGAACTAAGCAATGATTTCACGAAAACATGATAATTCTATTAGGAGCACTATAACAGCTAAATCATAACAAATATCTAAAGTTTCTATAAACCCTAGGTCTAAACAAGATATAGGGAATCAAAAATCTGACTAAAATCTAGGGACCTAGTGGACGAAAGGAATCCACTAGTGAAATCGCACTTACCTTATGACGAATTTCACAGAGAAATCTTTCCATTTCGGGATTGGAACTGTAGAAAACCTGATCCGTTCATGGAAGGGTTTAGTCGACTCTTTCTCCTCTTTTGCTCTAAGTTTGATGATTTTTTGTGAATGAATCACTTAGGGTAAGTTCTGACTAAGTTACTGGCCTTAAACTGACCAAAGCTTCGTAGTTTAGGGGTTAAACAATGTAGTTTAGGTGTCCCACGCATAGGGGAAAAGACCGAAATGACCTTACTTAAAGAATGACGAAGGCCGACCACGGACGCAACGACAGACCGTCACTAGGACCACGGCCCGTCGACTGGGTGGTGGTCGTGGCCCTGACCTGCCTTCAGGTCTGGTAAGCCCCATCTGCGGTCCACTTAACGGACCGTGAAGGCCGTCGTGGTTCTTCACGAGGGCTAGGGGTCTACTGTTTCTAAGTGGCAGACACATCCACGGCTCATCAAAGGGACCACGACCCCTGGTAGGGTCCATGGTTTGAAGCCTGAGTTGGGGTGGGTTCTCCATGGCCTCTACGGGTCTTCCCACGGCCCATGTTGTGGTCCATGGCCCATGAAAGGATTCGTGGTCCACCACTACTGGGAGGGTATGAACCATGGGCAGTTCGATGAACCGTGGTTCCTTTCACGGTCCATGAACCCTACCGTGGTTCACTAAGTTTTGTTATAGAGTCCAAGTCTGATTTCTGAGGTGTTACAAGTGCAGCTCTCCTCCTCTCCGCCTCGTCTCTGGTGTACTCGTTCTCTATCCTCCGGATGTCAATAGAGGAAGTGGGAGTCACTTCAACATCCATCTTCTCAATCAGTGGCACCCGAGAATGTCTGCATAGCTCTGTGATTAAGACTGGGAAGGGGATAGAGGAACCACTCTACTTTGGCCTCATGACCATCTCCTACTCATGATACAACCCAATAGAGCAACCTTAGGATGCCTCAGTATTGACTCGTTCTGCAACAACATTACTGTGTTGCTGATATACACAAACCAGTACTGGGCAGCCACGTTCAAGTCCTTATTTTCTATCGGTACCCTTGCTTATATCCATTGTGGAGTGACATCTGAGATCAGCGGAGCCAACCAACATTTCAAGTCATCTAGGGTCATATTCTTGATTCGATCTACTAGGTGGTGGATCACGTTCACTGTACAACCCAGCACCTCATTTATGTCAGTTCTACTACATTTCACCTTTCGGCCCCGCACCACTACATGGTCAATCGACTAGAACAACCTGGCGTTCTTCTTCCGTTTTGGTACCAGCTTTCCATATTCCGCGTAGAACTCCCACACCCAAGTAGGAAAATAAGAGTCTCGGGGCTTTTTGACGATTTCAAACTAGTGGAACTTGATCGTGTTCCACACCTCTGGGTACCGGTCTACTACTCCGTCAGTAAACAAGCGTTTTTCCTGTATAATTGTCCTCAAACCTTCAGCCTTCGATCTATTCAATGACCGGGGTGGGGGTGCCTGAACTGGTGGCACCGGAGGAGCCTACTCTACAATCTAAACCGGAGGTGGAGGAGAAGTAGTCGGCACTGTGATCCTGGCTGGAACATTCAAAGATTTGGAGCGAAACTCCGCTCTCCGAGTTTGGAGAGTCTGATCATCCTCAGGTTCAAACACGGAGGTTGGAGAATTATCACCCAAGTTTCCCTCACTTTCTGAAGTAGTGAGGTGGTTGGCATAGACGCCCTCATTGTCAGAACTCTCCTCCGCTAGCATGGGTGCAACTGTCCCTTTACCTTTTCCTTTCCCCGGTCGGAAGGAGCGTGGCCTGAGCGGTATGAGAGGGTGCCGCCTCCTCATTAATAACAATGCCTCCTACACGCTTTTGGGGAAGTTGATTTCTTCTGGCTACCTCTGGTCTAGCCATAACTACAAAACAAAGTTGAATACGTTAGACTTAGTTAATAAAAAAAATCTCAAAGTTGAAAAATTGCACGGAAGCTCACCGTGTCATTCGGCGAGCCAAATTGAGCTCACCGAATGTTCCAAAACAAAAATTCTTAAAATTCATCTCCGGTCGGTGATTCCCAGGGCCTTTTGCCGATTGCCGACACCATTCGGTGAACTAAAAGTAGATCGCCGATTGTCACATAATATTTTTCAAAATTAAGGGCTCAGAAAGGCGATCCAAGGGACATTAAGTGAGTCACCGAGTTAAATCAGCGAGCTCAGGCGTATCACTGAATGTTATAGATCAATTTCCACAATTTTGAAGAATTAAAAGGTGATCCAGGGGTCCTTAGACGAACTACCGAACCATTCGGCAAGCTTGACCTAGCTCGCCGAACAGTTCAACGCGCTAAATTTTGACCCCGACCTTCAATTTCTACCCTACGGCCCACGAGAACAAAATTAAGCACCTATTCTACACAATTAAACTTAGAGTCATACTACCCATGACCTCGGGGAACTCAGAATTCCCCCTATTTGGCAAAAAAGGCCAATCGACGTCTTTTGCCCTTAAGAATGACGTCTCTGCTCTATCATTGGGAAAAATCAGACGATTGGCGCAATCGGGGTTACTCAAACTTAACCCACACTAGACCCAACAATATAATCAACACAACCTAACATTTTAAGCATGCAAACACACGTAATTTCACAAATATTGGCAGACATAGGCAATTAGGGATCTTATAGGAACACATTAACACAATCATTCAAACACTCATTATCGCGCACATAAATCAACATGTAAATGATCATGCATTTGGAAACTACTAAAAAGTTAAAGACGAGGTTCAGATAACCAACCTCAATAGTAGACAAACGAGTGCTAGGCTAAAAAATCAAAGCAAAAAGCACAACTCCCCGAGCAATTGATCCAACACGAAAATTAGAAAGAAAGCAAGTATGAAATTTAAAATGCGGTTGTGAAAGTGTAAAAGTTGGAAAGTAGGAAATCGAGGGAGTTTTTGCGTTTAAAAATGGTTTTAGGTCTTTGACCCTTCCGTTCGCGTTCCAGTTGGCGATGCCCACTTATGTCGACGACCATTCTGCGATGCGCCGAATGGCTCCCTTGTCCGTGAAGTTTTACAGAACCTCTAGCTAACTAGTTGGTCCAAACAGAGATCATGATCGGGTTCGCCGGCCTGTTTGGCTAGTCGCCGATATGGGCCCAGGCTCGGCTCACCAAATGGCTCATTTTCCCAAAATTTTGAATTTTCAACGTACACATTCAACAACCGTTATTCAAACAACAGTATTAAAAACATAAAATCTTGGTTTGCCTCCCAAAAAACGCCTTATTTAATGTTGTGGCGCAACGATGATAATCATTCATGACTCATTCTTTAGGTTAACCAAAGTATCACTTGGTAGTCCCCCTTTTGGCCTTGGGTTTAAATGGGACGAGATTTGACCCATTTGCGTTTCCACCTGTTTAATGGACACCAAGTGAGAAGTAACCGTCTGGTTCAGAAACGAGACGTCGTCTTTCATTTCTTTTAGCACTTTTTCCGACCCTTCCACTTTGTTAAGAATACGTGCAAGCATATTCTCTGTGCATAAATTTTCAGGATCAGCCCTTTGGTCTTTTGGCTTTTGACGCTTATGTAAGGGTACATAGCGATCCTTGTCGTCATCCCTGTCCTTCCAGTTATTCCCACGATCACACCATTCCCTATCATTCCCTCTCCGGCCTTCATCACACTCTATATTCCAACCTTGGTTCCCACCCGGCCTTGGATAGTTCGGACGGAAACCTCCTCCTTGATTTGCCAGAAAATGCACTTCCTCATTATACAAAGCCTCAAAGTGTGCATCATCGGGGTTCACCCCACTAACTCCAACCGCATTCACAGCTATAAAATCACTACCCATGAAATGTTTTGACAACAAATCCATTTGGGTCATCATCTTGGCAATGTTTTGATCTTGTTCTTGGTCCTTTTCAATTTGCTCTTTTGCCATCCTAAAAGTCAAAGTAGACACTTGATCTTCCCTAGTGTACCAAGCACGGTTGATCTTAGTCATTTAATCAAGGAGAGTAGATGCGATTTCAAAAGGTTGCTGCATAATCCCCCCTTGGACAAGTTGATCAGTCACACCTTTGTTGACTGAATCTAGACTCCGATAGAAATATTGTAACAATACGTTGTTCATGAGTCCATGAGTTTGACATTGAAGTAGCAACTTCTGGAACCGTAACAATGTTTCGTGAATTGGCTCACCATCCAATCTTTTAAAGCCCTGAATATTATCTCTCAATGACATCATCCTCGAAGGAGGAAAGAACCTTATGTAGAATGCCTCAGTGAGCCCTTTCCAAAAGGTGATTGTATCTCTAGGTAGGTCGGCTAACCACTTAGTAACCTCTCTCATTGAAGAAAAAGGGAACGATCGGAGTCGTACTAACTCTTGGGAGATGTTCTTAAAAGAGAAGGGACCATAGACGTCCACAAAATTTTGGATGTGGTCAAGGGGATCCTCATGAACCAAGCGTCCAAACAAACCTTTCATTTGCAACAGCTGCAACATCGTGCTTGTCACATGAAAACCCGCATTTCCTACGACCGAAGGCAACCAGATAGCACCTACACTGCCTAACTATACTTCATTTACATCATTCAAGTTGCCTATGTCGTCATTATGTCCAAGCTGGCTAGCATTGCTTCCGTTGACACTCATTTCATCACCTTCTCAAAGGCAACAAACAACAAACAAAGGTAAATTGGTTCAACTTCAACACAGTAAGATCACAACCAAACTTCAATAAGATAATTCTAAACACCACTCCTCTGCAGTGGAGTAATTTTTGATAAAGCTCAACTAAACTTCATCTAATTCTAAAGTTAGGCGGTCGCAATCAAGTATAAACCCAACAAAGCGTTGGAATCGATTCCACAGGGAGTGATACGGAATAGAATTCAGTTACGAAGTAAAGAAAGTGGTCTAGTCGTTTGTAGAAGTAAACATTATTGAAAAAGTTAAAGTAAGATTCAGGGGTTGACAACAAATGTCATATGGGGGGTTTAGAGTGAGTAATTAACAACTACAAAAATAGGGAAGTAATCAAGTAGAGTTGGATTCTCAAGGATGTGATCGATTAATTTCTAATTTTGCTATATGGGTGATTATAATTTACTAAGAGCCATTGAATATTAGTGGGTAGGCTAAGCTTTAACTGTTATAGCCATCTCTTGATCAACTAACACGATTTGGGCGAGTTCTCTTGAACCTTGACAAGCATAACACTATGATCAGCCCAAGACCTTAATTAATCTACTCTCTCGAGCTAGATTGGTAGGATCGAATTTCGATTCACTCTCTCGAGTTGAATCAACTATAATCCAATCACTACAATCATCAATCGATAGACTTAATTCTAAAACCTTTTTCTCAAGCAAGCCTAGAATACTAAGTTAGAATTGCATATGCAACTACAATTCATAGATTGAAACACAACTATCAATCAAACCCACTTCAAATCAACATTGAAATCAGTAAAGCAAAACACCCATAAGCTAATTAGAGCAATTAATCACATAATCACATCCCCAAGAATGGGGGGTTTTGCCACACATCATAAAAAGCAAGAAAGTATTACCAACTAGAATCTCCATCAGCTGGGTAACAAAATTCAAGTGTTCAAAATGCTTGGAATTAACTAGAGATCAAAACCTATTTCAAAATTCTACTCAAAAACTACTAGGAACAAGGTTTGGATAAAAAACTCAGTGTTAGAATATGCTTAAAATTTCGGAACTGGAAGACTCCCTCAAAACTCTTTTAAAAATCACATTTATACTCTTTGAAATTTTTAGCCTTTGGACCAATCGGCAGAATTAGTCGAGCATCACCAACCAGTTCGACGATGCGTCAAGTGTCTCTCTTCATCATTGTCCTGACTTGCTTCTTCAACATTCAACTTATGTACTTTGGGCGATCAGGGTCCTTGTCTTCGATCCATTCGGCTGTTCGCCGAAATGTCATTTCCATCGCCAAGTAGGCTTTTACCCAGGGCTGGTACGCTGAAACTTTTGACGAGTTGAAGGACCACTTGGCGGTTTGCCAAGTGGTCTTGCCGATCATCAGACTTTCCCTTCTTTAACATATTCAGCTTTTTCGCTCCTTTTTGCTCTGTAATATTCTCGAGTAAAACTTATGAAAAAAAGCCCCAAATGAGTCGAAATCCACGACTCATCATCGACGAAGATGGAGATCCGCATAGGGCATGGACGTTCTGATGCTTGCAAAGTTTCAGGAATCACTCACAGCAGACGCAAAGAAAAAGTTAAGTTGGCATTGAGGTGGAGTGTTAATAATTCATCACCAATTTAATTATATTTACTTAAGATAAGCCATGAGAAATTTACAATCTATCTATATATAATAGGAGAAGAAAAACGCCACATGTCAGCACCACAAATTTTCAGAATTTTAATTATGAATAATTAAATATTATAAAACTAATTAATTATTAAAAATTCAATCTTTAAAATGAAAATACACATGTCAAATAATAATTTATAAAATAGATTTTTTTTAAAAATTTACTCTTGGACAGATTTACTATTTTAAAAAATGTAAGATTAAAAAGTAAAAAAGTAAAAAAAAAAACAGTGTGCATCAGTTAATCGTTTTGCATAACTCCCACTAATAAAAATTGATTTTTGTGTATAAATTTTCAAAGTTTTAGAAGTTTTGAGTATTATAAAATAATAAAAACTGAAATAAAAAAATAACTGCTAAAAAAAGAATAACTGCTTAGATTTTCATTTCCATTAATAGGGAAAAATCTGTATTTGTGTGTTGTAGATTGTATTTCACTTCAATTATTTATGGAAAATATTATCGATTAATATTTTTGACACAATTTAAATATCTAGCAAACATCTCGACGGCAGATATGATTAGTAAGATTTTTCACTATATTATGTTTGCATATGTATCTTTTTTTCTTTTCATATTTTAAATTTTAATTGCATAAAGTAATTAAAATCAAAAAATTATGGAATGAACAAAAAGAAAAGTGATTTGTTAGAAATTGATTATACTAAAGGTGTCAATATTTTCTAAAAAATATGGCAGGTAAGAGATTTGTAATTTTTATTTTTTATT
>JAJOOH010001932.1:0-21764 GCA_029582605.1 Solanum gracilifrons | reverse complement strand
ATTTTGAGAGCAGTTGACGAGGTTGCCTATGAGTTAGCTTTACCTCCAGCACTATCGGCTATCCACCAGTGTTCCATGTTTCGATGTTGCGCTGATATGTTCCAAATGAGTCTCATGTACTGCAGTATGATTCAGTTGGTATCAGAGGTGGAGCTCGGGGAGGCAGGTCAGGTAGTAGATCGGACGCACTAGGCAGATGCTCAGGGCCATTTCTATGTAGCCCCGACGAGGGCGGCGGTTGAGGTATCTGACAATGTCATCACACGTACGCTTTTATTATGCCATTCTAGCCAGAGATGCCAGAAAATTGCGGTCAAGAGCCATTCCTGTTGTTAAGATCCGTTGGAGGCACCGTCCAATCAAGGAGGCTAACTGGGAGATTGAGCAGGAGATGGGGGAGCAGCTCCCTAGCTTATTTGATCCCTCAGGTATATCCTTATCCTTACTTTCGCGGGCAAAAGTTCTTTTAGTAGGGTAGCATATCTATTTTATTTTTATCAGGTTCCGAACGAATTCCAAGCACCCCGTCAGAGACTTTAAAAAATAGCAAAAGCTGAAATCTGGTGCAACCCTTGTAGCGACCAGATTTTGGGCTTTTAACGACCAGTTTCGCCTTTTAAAAGCCCCATTTCAGCCTCATTTCTCAACTTTAAACCATCATAACTCTCTCATTTCAAGTCCGATTCTAGTGATTCTTGGGGCTATCTTGAGTGGTTTTACGAGAACACGTTGGCGTGGTTAAAATTTGTATTTGAAGCTTTGCTGGAAGTAAGAATTATTATTTAGCTGCTGCCATAGCTCATTTTTGAGCTCAAGTTTTGGGAAATTTTGGAAGATGATCTCTTGGCCATTTTAGGTCCGAATTTGGTGATTCAAGAGCCTAGATTGTGGGGGTTTTCGTGAGGATCGTCGTGGTGTGGTTAATTTCAGCAGTTGGACCCTCGTTTCTGGTAATTTCTTGTAAATAGTTGCTGCCATTGTTGTCCCTTTTAGTGTAACTTTGAGTTTTTCGTTGCATGTTCGTGTTGGGACTGTTCTGAGCCCCGAATTGTGTTCCAATTTGGAACACAAGTTTGGGGAGGTGTTTAGGACCTATTTTTGGGGTTAATTTTGGAATTTCCAGCGCGGATCCCACTTTCCCCATTTTGACCCCAAAATTGGTCCGTCTCCGTTTCGTGCGATTTTAGTGTCTAAACGACCGTAATAACGTTGTGACTCTATTTTTGATAGCGTGGCAACGTTTCGAGGCCGTTCGAAAAGGGAAAGCTCCGGAGAAGTGATTTGGAGCGCGCGTGATCGGCCTACGGGTAGGCTACGGCTTCCCTCTCTTAGATTAAGCTCGAGCATGTGAATGCATGTTAATTAGTTGGGATTTGGGTAGGGTAGTTATTGAATCATGCATAGGTGGTTAGAAATCATGTTTTCGGCCTATTTCAAGAATTATCGGGTAACTGTGAGCATGTTATGTGTTATTAATTGACCCGCTTTGCTACGTGGAGTACATGTATGTTTGATTACTATTTATTGAAGCATGTTGGGCCTTAGTTTAGGTTTGACTAGGGCTTGCCTTAGAAATGCGTGATTCGGAACTGATAGACCTTAGTTTTTCCCCGACGTCGCTCGGCCGACTTAGATCCCTGTAGACTAGTGTAGCAGACTTGAGAATGATAGTTTGGGCCTTAGCTAGGCGATACATTTGCTCCGACGATAGTTATCCTTATCTCTCCGCTACTACGGCTTCACGAGTTATGTCGGCGACAATGGGTTTCGCTTCACAATTTGAAGTTGGTTTTCGATTCGATTCCAAGGACTTACATTGATTGGCTAAGGGTGGACGGCGTTCCACGGACATTTATGATCATGGATCGATTGGGACTCTTTTAGCAGCTACATTGGCACCTTTGTCGGGCATCTGGATCGAGCTCCGGTCTCGACCTCATTGATATTTTTCGAAGAGCATCCGGTTCAAGGTCCAGCCTCGATAACCCGAATACTTATTTAGAGAATCCGGTTAGAGATCCGACCTCAGTTACTTGATACTTGTGATTGGTTACTTGGATACTTCTGGTGAGCATCCGATTCGAGGTCCAGCCTCCGTACTGTCAGATTCTACTAATTGGGTTTGAGCTTTTGGTTCGATGTTCTCCGGTCTTGGGTTCTGTTCTCTTTAGTTAAAGTTATTAAGTGTACTCGTCGGGCTTATGAGGGTCCGTTCGGATTTTTATTTAAACTTGCGCACGAGTGTACCTTCTGGGCATATGGGGTCCATTTAGCTGTAGTTAGCTTATAGATTACTTTAGTTAGTTCTTTCTACACTCGTGTGCATTCCATTGTTTACTTAGACCTCCGCTCTTGACCTTGTTTGTGCTATTCCTTCTTTTCATATTGCCTTTACTCTTCAAGCTCAGTCGGCCTATGATGCCTACTGGGTACCTGTTGTTTTGGACTCATGCTACGCTCTGCATCTGTTTTCGTGATACAGGTCCGAGCACTAGTGGCCAGCATTGACATCATTCTTGGAGCAGTCTGATCCGGAGACGAGGGTGAGCACACGACGTTTTGTACTATTTTAGTCTCCATCTATATATATATATAAACTTGTCTTGTACCTTTTGAGACAGTCTACTTTTCTGTGGTCCACTTTTGGGACTTGTACTCGTTTTGTTAGTAGCTCTGTACTAGTGACTTCCAGGTTTTGGGAGGGATCTTTATTTGTATATATATGTTTTGGTTTGCTTCCACCTGTTTATATTGTTATCTTAAATTTTGCCTACTCTTGTTTAGTTTCTGCCCTCAGACCCATTACTTGTTCCGGGTTACGGGTTGGCTTACCTACTGGTGGGTTATAGTAGGTGCTATAATGGCTCGAGAAATTGGGTCGTGACACAAGTGTAATTGCACAAGTGGAGCCTGGGGAAGGTGGTGTGTAGGCAGCCTTACCCCTACCTTGTGAAGGTAGAAATGTTTCCGATAGATCTTCGGCTCAAGCAAAACATATAGAAAAACAAGTACGTAAACCAAATATCTAAGGAGAGTTTTGTCCCTTTCTCTTGCTAAGTAAATACATTTGGGTATATACGAATCCTGAGCCTTCAACTCTATTATCGAGTCAGACTGTCAGAGTCAGACTTATCCCGAAAAGAGAAAGATCTCCATTATTGAGCATATCCTTAATACTTCGATTGTTTAGAAAGTTCAAGTGTTCAAGCCCAACAACGATATTCATTATGTTCAAGCTTAAGATGAAAGGAATTCCCTACCTCCAAGACTTTAGTCTAGTGGTAAGAGTGTAACACGTGATGTGTGTTGGATTAGGCGCATGTTACAGGTTTGAACACTACCACAGGCAAAAGAAGCATGTTGTTTAAGTGGAGAAGGGTAGATCAAGGAGCATCCACCGAGATTCAAACCGTGCACCACTAGTCTCGGAGATTTCTCAATTATAGAAACAGGTCAGAAGAATTTCCAGGAATTCCGAAAAAACTGTTTGCATCATTGTTCATCATCAGTAAATCTGTTCCACTCCACAACTTTTTCCTCCAAACTGCTGTCCTTAAAGAATTTAATTTGCACTATGTACTTTAGAGTGAGAAACATGTAAGGACCTAAATGCCCCAATCTATGTGCAGCTTCCGCTTCAGTAAGATTTAAGATGACGAACATCTACAAACCTATAGTCAGCAATGAAGTTCAACAACTTCATTGCACTTTGTAGGTGCTATTGTCTAATAAAACTTTCATTGTACATTCAAAAAAAAAAAGTAAAGTTCAACAGCAAAATAAAAATGATCAAACAAAATGAGAAGTGCTTAAACCAGATGCATATATACATATCGATGTGTTTCACAAACAGAAGCCTGAACTACACTGCCTAGCTGCTAACAAAGTATGCAGTGTAATTAAAAAGACATCATTTAAAGTGATGAAGCGATGTGAAGCGAGGGATTATCACTTCATGGGTGAAGCCATGCGCTTCAGCAAAGTGTGCGCTTCAAACAATGAGGTGCAGAGTGATGCCAATGATAAGCAATCGGTTCTTTAAATTTCAACTTTGAGGAGTTAAATTATCAGCATTATAGTCTATTGGATGCTGATATTATTTATTTTAATTATAGTTGATTATTAAAATACTAAACTTCATATATTTTGGTACTTTATTATTTTCAGTAAATTGTTCGCTTCACTTCTCGTTTTCCACTTCATGTCACATTGACTTTGGCACTTTTTGACACTTTTCACTTCTAAAAACAATGAGCAAAGGAACTACTAATATGGTCACTACAGAAATAAATAAATAAAATTAAATCCAACATTTTCTGATCATTTCATTGCTTTAACACCGCCCAACTAATAGCTTGAAACACACCATTTGGACCATAGAACGGACTGGAATGCACAAAATAGAGAAACATAAATATACTAAACAGAACATACTTGGCAAATGCTTCACAGGATAGTGCTGCAATATGTTTTGCATTAGCTTCTAGGATATCTGAAGAAACTGCATCACCACCAACAAAACACAATCATTTGACATATAATATTAAGATAGCTTTTCAGTATGAGTGAACTTGCAGAAATCCATAGTACCCTGTCTTTCGGCAGCAAGAGACATCAATTTATGTCCTCTGACTGCTATTTGAGTTGGAAGTGAATCTCCATAAATCAACTTTCTGACATTTTCTAACCTTTTATGGAGAGAAACAGGCAAAAACTGAAGTCGCTTGTTAAAACCTCCTTTTGGCCTAATAACTCGCTGCACAACAATGAGCAAACAAGTGCACAAACACCAGATGAGAAATGATGACACATTAAACAACTATGCCAAACATGACCTTACATGATGCAGAGAACTAATAGTACAGTTAATTTTCCTTTAAAATCTCATCCAACAAACAAAATTGTCTCTTCTTTTTTTCCACATTACATGGTCCATTTGAAGAGGAGATGCACGGATGCTCAGTGCAGAGATGTGAGAGGTTAGCTATGAATGGTTTCAAGAGTGGTAGAGGTAGGTTGGAGATGTATTGGAAGAGGTGATTAGACAGAACATGGCGCAACCTCATCTTACCGAAGACATGACATTAGATAGGAGATTATGGAGGACACGGTTTAGGGTGGAAGGTTAGTTGGTAGTTGAGTGTTGTCTCACTTATCATACTAGTAGTCGTAGTATTACTCTTGTAGTTTCTTGTTTCTTTGATTTCTATTACTATTTATTGTTCCTTCTACTTTGATTATCGTATTATTTTTCGTAGTTATTGTTCCTTTTTTAGATGTTGTGTCATGCCTGGTTGAGTATTTTGCCTTGGTTTCTCCACTTTTGTTATTTTCTTGAGCCAAGGGTCCATCGAAAATAGTGTCTCTACCTCCGAAGGTAGGGGTAAGGTTAACACACAACCCTCCTCAGACCCCACTTGTGGGACTACACTGGGTATGTTGTTGTTGTATGGTCCACTTGCAGACATACCGCAGAAATAGAACCCTTATATCATGTTGTCTTCAAATCCCATACAAGGTAGACTAGACTAGAAATGTACTCCGGCAACTTGCAATCACCAACTCCATAAAAGTAGTCGAGAAAAAAAAATCAGCGGTCCGTCAATGAATAATTTGAGGTGTTCTTTTCAATCGCCACAATGAAATTACAGAAGACAAGGGTAGAAAACATTGGGGTTCTTCGTACTAATTATCTTTGTTTACCTCTAGGCGCCGCTAATAAGGACCTGGCAGCTTGGAACCCAGTGGTAGAAAGGGTAGAAAAGAGATTTGCAGGTTGGCAAAAGAGTTTTTTATCTATGGAGAGGGAAGGAAGTGTTAATTAAGATAACGTTGTCCAACATCCCCACATATTTCATGTCTTTGTTACAAACCCCAGTAAGTGTTACGGGAAATTGGAAAAACTTCAGAGAGAATTTTTTGTGGGATAGCTCAAGCTGGGAAAGAAGTTTCACTTGGTAAATTGGGCGATTGTCACTACACCAAAAATCTCCTATATAAACATCATCATAGTCCCTTGAAGTGGTTCCTATGTGGACCATTAAAATCTCCTCCTAGAAATAGCTTCTCGGTGTGCTATATACTTCTCATAACCTCACCAACTCCTCCTAAACAAGTTTTCTGACCTCCTCGTCCAAACTTGCTTGTGGGTGCATATGGACTAATTATGTTAAAAGTAAACCCTCCCACAACTAGCTTAATGACCATCATACTATCATTCACCCTCCTAACCTCTACCACTTGCTCTCTGAGTTCCCTATCTACTAAAAAGCCTACTTAATTCCAGTTCCTCGAGCTTCCTGAGTACCACAACTTAAACCCATTGCTAGCAAAGTGTATCTAACATAAATATTACTTTATCTAACATGGTAGCTAATATATATTAATGTAATCTATAGAGCCTCACATAAACCATAATGAACAACAAAATACACATTCTAGCACACAAAACCCAGCTGAATTGCAAAGCAGGCGAACAATTATATAGCAAAATACTGAAAAATGAAAAAAAGAGAAATAGATTACAAGTAGTGTTTGTCGATGCGATAAGCCCAAAGCTCGAACCAAACCGAAGCACTGATTTTCTGCACCGGCGACGCCATTTCCTATAATAAATACTCTGCTAATGGTTCGCATTTTCGATCATGGAGATCTATTACTCGAATTCGGAAGGGTTTCAGGGATTTTCCCCCCACAATGTGCGGGTTTTGGCCCAACAATTCCACAAATGGGTAAACACAAAGGTGACAAAATCATCCCTTAAAAAAAAGAGTTTTTATTTTATTTTCTATACTAGTAATAAAATTCCCGAGAAATTTAATATCACGAAATTTATAAAATAATACTTAAAACCTATCACTCATTAAAACTAAAGCACTATATTATTTCACACACAAGATTATATAATAACAACATTAATATTGTAAAGAAAAATGATTATTGTTCTCATTTATCTTTCAATTAATCATCTTTAATTTGATTTTAGGCGGAATGACCTGGAGACCCTTGGCTCTGTTTGTCACCTGGACCCTTCTACTCACGATATTGCCAATTGAACAATTAAAGTTATTAAAACACAGTATTTTAAATTCCTCTGATCATGTGTGTCTCCCAATCGCGCTGATGTGGATAACACCTCACTATCCACATCAGAAATATATTGCCACATCATTTTTTTAATTACAAATAGTATTTTTTTAAAAAGAAATCTCAAACTAATCTCCAAAATCCTTTCTTTCTTGATTTCTTTCCATTTTTTTCCTCTTCCCATATTTTTCATCTATTTTGCTACTAATCATTCTTTTTTTTTTCTTTCCTAGTGATTTTTTTACGTTGAAGAGGAATTAGATATAAGCAAAGCTTTGTTATGCTTTTGATTATAAATTTTGTTATTTTAATGGTGGTGAGAAATAAAGTGACTCAAATGGAGGATGAGAGAAAGAAGAAAAGCAGACAAAAAATGGGTCATTATAGAAAACTCTTCAAAAATGCTCTCAATAAAATTGTCTTACATTTAGAAATAATCTCAAACATGTCTTTCAAAAACCCATCTAAAAGCCGCATCTATTTTACAATTTAGAACCTCTTTTTTCCTCTCTCTTTTATCCAAATCTAAATAAATATCTTTTTTCCGATCATTATAGAACTCTCAAATGATAGGTAGCATATGAGAAGAGAAAGAGGAAGAATTGTGGGTAAGAGTATTTGAAGAGATTGAAGAAGATGTGTGTGTGGTGATGGTGGGGGTTGGGTGAAATTATAGGGAGGAAGAAGAAGAAACGTACATCATATTGGGAAAGGTTTTTTTTTTTAATTGTTATATTTTTCTTTTAATTTTTTTTTTTTAAAATTAAATAGTTGTCTTCACTTGCTTTTAAACATGTGTAACCACTCTCTTGATCTGATTCAGCAAAAAAACACCACATAAGCTTAGTCAACGGTCAAAGAGGTTTAGAATAGTGTGTTTTAATAACTTTAAGTGTTCAATTGGCAAAGTCGTGAGTAGAAGAGTCTAGGTGACAAACGAAGCCAAGTATAAGGGTCTTTCAGGTCATTCCGCCTTGATTTTATAGTTTATCCTTTTGTTTACTATTTGATATTTTTGGGGAATCAAATGAACATCAACTTGAGATATTAATTTTTTTAATAAATAAATAATAGATGGTGATGGGATAAATAAATTTTAAAATGCCGAAAAAAGTGAAGTAGAAAGTTCAGCCCTACCTTTTGCTTTACATATATCATTTTAAAGTCCCACATTTAAATGTTTCATAAGAAATTATTCAAATGGAAAATATAAGAGGAGAATGTATCATATTGGATAACAACTCAATTTATTATGTATACTTGAAAGGGAAAAATATTACTCAAAATTATTCAGTTTGTTAGAGTGTTTTTTAAAAAATTAGCATACCAGAGTAATGGAGTTCAATTTGAAACTACACTTCTATTCCAATCGCAGTGTCGAGAAACACATCTATTACTTCAAGAAAATATTTACAGCTTGCAGTAAACTTGATAATCTATACATACTTCATATTAAATATGAGCAATTAATTTATTGTGTAGTTATCTATGTCTTTGGAATTAAAAGATATTTCAGTCTAGTCATATTCCTCTATAGATCATCTGGCACAACATCCTTGAAGCCATATCAAAAGTTTATTAATTCTTCTCTTCTTTTCCGAGTTCACTTCGCACACCAAGGTACGTTAAGATTTTTAAGGTCTCTATGTCCTTACAATGGCAAAATTTGATTTTTGTCTTCGAGAGATAGCATAGATCTTCAAGAGATTCTTTTATTGTACCTTCAACAATTCCAGTAGAAAAAACTTGTATGAATACTCAATTAACGTGTGTTATTTAATATGTACTAATAAAAACTTATAACAATAACTTTGCAGAAACATAAACAACAAAGTTTAAAGCATGTACTCAAAATCAACAATTAATAACATAAGCATAAATTAATGACTATAAAAAACATACAAAGATCTATAACAATAGATTGAAATAGAAAGGAAAAAATCGAGCCCACTGAATGCATAGTGTCCCCTTAAAGAAATTATTCTCCTATAGTACTCGAGGTTTAAAGAAATAGATCATCTCTCAAGATAGAATGATTCTATTCAATATTTATTGATACAAAAACAATGGTGTCAGTGAGCCACTCAACAGGAGCAAAGTACATGAATATTTAATTGTACATAAGAAGAAGAAGAAGTTTAGAATTTTCGTTGTTTTAAAATGAGAGGAAATCCCTCTATTTATAGACAACAAAGGGTAGTGTGAACAAATGTTTATTGTGCCTTATCGGAAAGGTCACAACTCTTTGGGAAAGTTACAACCCTTCAGAAAGGTCACAACCTTTCATAAAAGTCACAATTTTTCATAAAAGTCGCAACTCTTCATAAAAGTTACAATTTTTTCATAAAAATCACAATTTTTCATGAAAGTCACAAGTCTTCATATTTTATTCACAACTCTTAAAATCCAACAACATGTACTTCAGATATCAATTCAAAGCTCTAATAAATGACATTACCTTCAATCTATATTGTACTACTCCTAAACAAAAAAATGATTAACTCAAATCAGCAAGGATAAAGTAGAATTATCGAAAAACGGTAGACTAATGCATGCAACAATGCAAGTGTACATAGGATTAACGGATAAGCATTCACAACTCCCAAATTAAAAAGAAAATTCTCAAGGTATAACTGTTACATATACATTTGAGCAAGCTAACTCACATGGTTTGGCCCAATATTTCATTTTGGTACTAATTGGTTAAACTTAAGGTTGGTCTAGTATTCTAATCTGGCGATCAGTTGCTTAAGTAAGTTCAAAGGGGGCCTGATATTTATACATATGGAAGATTTGATGGAGGCTTAATTTGTAAGGTGGTGGTGACGGTTGTGAAAGTTTATGAGAGTAGGGGAAGGCTAATTTTGAAAATAAATAAATTAAAAGGAAATCCTGATTTGTGGTGGTGCCACGTAGACGGGCCTAGGGTTCTCTTATATATATATGTGTGTGTGTGTGTGAGATAAGCCGAGGAGCTTTTCTTTTGGTTAAAAACATTATTAAACTATATCCCCATTTAAAATATATTATTAAATTATCATTCTTAACAAAAAAAATTTTCTAAGTATTTAAAACTTAACAACTTATATCCCTCTATTAAAATTTATCAAAGAAAATAAAAAATTCAATGCAAAAACATATGCAATTCATACTATTCTCATCAAAAACTATTTTCTATAATTTCTTTTATCTATTGGAAAAAACTCCCAGAAAAAATTAAAATTCTTTGAGATCCTTGTTTGCTATTAAAAGAATAATGTTAGGACGGTGTGGGCCTACCAGGAGACATGATCTTCTCTTTTTCTTTATTTAATTTCGCATCATCTTCACCTTATGCAAAGTCAAATGTTATTAGATCAATATTTTCATGGGGAAAACTAATAGTTGAGGTGATCAAAATTCAGTTGATTTTGATCTCTAGCACTTGGGTTTCCAGGTGCAGATTTAAGAAGGGTTATGGGGTGAAGCGTGACACTGCTTCCTCAATTTTTTTTACTAAATATGTATATATGATTAAAAGAGAAAAACATATAAAAAGATATATAATACAAAGTGACACTCCTTAAGCAAAAGTTGTGTGTAGCTCAGCTGGTAAGTCTTTGAATTTCTAAAACTGAAGTTGCGGGCTCAAACCTGCATAACCTTACTTTTATACAAATTTTTTAAAAAAAATTCCCTTCTTTCCCACTTTAGTAGAGAGTACTTATTATATTTTGAATACATTTTAGAAAAAAACTCGATCAAAATAAGTTAAAAGTATTATTCTTTTTTTTTAAAGAAGTTGTGTATATATATATATATATATGTGATGCATACGCCACTGCGAGTTTCGTTCTCCATTATTATAATTAAAAGTCTTCGATCGACACCACTTCTTGCAGATTCAATGAGAAGAAAACATTTTAGCTAGTAATTTTTTGATATCAAGTAAATGAAAATAAAATTACTAATTAAAAGAATTGATTTATTGGGGTGATTTAGGGAGTTTTGTTGGGAGTAGTGTGAACTGTATATCTTTTTGTAAAGAATTTGTTAATTTTTGATGAATTTTAATAAAATGATGAAAGTTGTTGAAAATTTAAATAATTAAGGGGTGTAATTTAAGTTGAGGTATAGTTTAAGGATATTTTTAGGCAAAACCTCTAACCTCGAGCATATTTAGTTATTTAATCTCTTAAAATTTACTTAAGTGAAACATTTTTTTATTCATGTCGGAGAGAAGAAGATCGTAAGTTGATTTGAGTAGAGAAAATATGAAAAGGATGAAGAATAAATATTCGGAGGAGTCTATAGAGGAGAGAGAAAGCTGAAAAAGGTTCTAGGTCATGTCGGAGAGAAGAAAATCGTAAGTTGTTTTGGAGTAGAGAGAAAACGAAAAGGAGGAAGAAGAAATAGTTGGAGGAGACTGTAGAGGAGAGAGAAAGTCGAAAAAGGTTCTAGGTCATATTAGAGAGAGGACTGCAACGGTGGTTTGAGGAGAGATGATGTCGATTTTGGATCTCAGAGTATTTCTCCTCTGATTTTAATTGTATTCCTATCCATCAGCATGGCAACAACACTTAAAAATATATTTTACTTAATTGAACGTTTTTCAATTCTTTTTGTTTACCTAGTTTGGTTTGCTATTATTCTTGCTCTATTGAGCACATATATATTTTCTTTTCTTCAGTAGCACCTTCATTTATTAACGCCCAGACTTCATTAGCTATAGGTCAATCCAAGACAACATTCCAAGATTAAAACTATAGGTCAAGAATTTCTAATCTTGGCTAAGAATGGTCGGATCTAATCTCCCACTATTATCAAATAATAGGCATGTACTTCTAATCCTGGGCTAAGAATGGCCTAAATCACCGCAGTAATGCAGTGTTCAAATTTCTCTTCACTAGTAGGGATAAATCTTTCCAACTCGAAAATACAAGGGACGACCATTACAACTGATTACTATACAGATGGTTGGGAAGGAAGCAACAACACAATCTTTTGAAAGAGTACCAAAACTTCAACATTAATGACGGTGTATTTGTTTCATAAAGTATGTCATAGATCATCAGAAGATAAGCTTTAACAGTGGGTGGACACATTTTACAGAAAAAATCCTTCTTTTTCAAGGAAAATCAGAAAGATAGGTCAAAGCATGTGTATACTATAATTGTTGATGAATCTAAAGAAACACTCTCCGGATATAGTTATTATCAACCCAAAACAACCAATATTCGAAAAAAGGAGTTACATGATAAACTATACGAAATAATTAATAAAGTAAAAGGAATGGTTAACTATAACATCAACGAATAGGTTCCTTGAAGATGAGAGCAACACTCTTATTCAGTTGTGCTTGTGCTTGAAAGTTCAAAGACTCGTTATTTCGTACTATATATTATCCAACGGATTCAAGCTATACTGTATTAATAAAAAAAATTACATCATCTTAGATTAACCGACTTAATTTTTAAATTAGCAAATCATGTTAGCAGTACATAGCATACAATAAAAACTTCTAAAATAATGATTATGACAAAAAAAAAACTCAAATGCAACAATTTATTTTCCACTTCTAAATTATATGTTGTGTCTTTGATAGTAGGCTCAATTCATCAATGTATTTGGTTTCCTCTTATTTGGTAATATATATAGGATAAAAGTATTGAATGGGGAAATCTCTTTATTAACAATTGATATAGTTTATAATTGCATGTAGTTCTGATAATCAATTTTGTTTGTTGCCAGAAAAGAAATATGGTGGACAAGAGGTTGCTCCAGATAAATATTTTAGTATAGTGGATTGATGAAGAACCAGTTGCACTCCGATCCTTGAACTATTTTCTTGAGATAGAATTAAAAAAAGATTGTCCTAGGAACTGATACGATCACGTCGACACAAATCATTACAGAATATTATAAAGTTATTTATATCTAACGTACATAGGATTTTTTGTTATTATTGTTACATTTTAAAATTAAAAATAATGAATTTCACATATTAATACTATTTTGTAATAGTAAAAATGAATTTGAATCAATAAAATGTTAGCATTTGTTTGTAACACATTACCTTTGATGTTGTTATAACAACTTTATTTATTAATAAGAAGATTTATGTAATGTAAGTCAAAGTTAGGAAATATTTATGTTGAAAAGGTAGATAGATATTTTTTTTAAAATTATAATCTTTTTGTACTCTTTTTTGAGAGATCTACCAATATAGAACTTACTTGCAAAGTCACTAATTAATACTACAATCCAATAACAATGTATTTCAATTTCATACACTAACAATATTAAGTTTTCCGATTCAATTTTTTAGATTGAAATTACAATGCAATGCTATCTTCAAAAAGATGGTAACTCCCACTTTTAAAAAGAGGAAAATGGTCAAAACGACCCCTCAACTTTCATTTGTTATCGTTAATATCAAGTTATTTATACCCTCACCATCTATAAATTTGTCCCCCGTACCCCTCAATTGGATGAAAATTTTCAAATCAACAAAAATAACCCAATTTTACTTAAATTTCTTAATTTTAACCCAATCCGATCCATCTAATAATATAACTCATTTTTGTTCATCTTTTAAAGTCAACTAATAAATGAAAGGTGATGTGTATCTTTGACTTTATGTTTTCAAGAAGGGAAGGATGATAACAACATGAATATCATAGATCATATGAAAGCTTTAGAGGAGATTGATGGACACCAAATAAAGACAAATATTGTGTTGAAGTTCCATCAAGCGATGAAAAGAAGAAAGTGACCATGTGTGCAAATAATCATCTCATAAATTAAAAAATTCACAAAATAAGGCAACCAAACAAGGTCTTTATCTCATTAAGGGTAGAATTATCAAAGAAGTGTCTTATTTATTTTCTTAATATAAATAGTAGTTTTTATCATTTTGAAAGACATAGATTATAAAGATTATGATCAATTGAATATTTGAGAGTTTTGAAGCTTGTAGTTTCTAGGAGAACCCTAGCATTAGTGTAGTTCAAGTTCGTAATTGAGGTTGAGTGATTATGTTGGATTCCGATATTGCTTGTGTTAACTTCTTCCAGCTTAATCAATCATCAGTTATCCTCTTTGTGGATTCAATTTGGTTTTTCCGTTTTGATTGAGTTTGAGTTATTGTTGTTTGATCGGATTCAATTGAGAGGTGAAGGTATAAAGTCCTTTGTTGCTCATAAATTCGATTAGATTTCGATTATTTCACACATGTTTTCTTATTTATTTCAATTGTCTCTTTGATCCTTATCATATATGTTGAGTCAATTCATCCATCATCAAGACAAATAAGAATGGGTTTAAGAGTTGATCCCTAGTGCAACCTCGTCACAACTAGATAGTGCTCAAAGTCCCCATTCATTGTCCTTACCCATAGCTTGGCTTCATCGTACATATCTTTAATTGCCCTAGTATATGCCGACGCCTTTAGCCTCCCCACGTCCACACATAGACGGACCCACATATAAAAACTGGGGGTGCATGTGCACCCGTCAACTTCGAAAAAAATTATGTGTATTTATGTATATCTATCTTTTGACTCTTGAGAAACTAACAGAAACTAGAGTATAATTAGTAGTGCACTCATAAAGAGCATATGAGTGTCTTGCGTGACTGGTACAAGCCAGAGGAACCACCCTTGAGACCAGAGTTTGAATCTAGTTAAAACCCCTGTTGTAGTTTTTAGTTTAAGTTTAACTTAGAACTCATATCTGAGCATATTGATACACCCGAACTCTACAATTCCTAGGTTTGCCTCTGCCTCCACACAGTCTCTCATAGAACAATCATAAGTTTTTTCTAGATTGATGAACACCTTGTGAATGTCTTTTTTCCTCCGCGTACTATCGACTAGTCTCCTAACCAGATCAATGACTTTTGTAGTTGAACTTCCCGACAACATAAAGCCAAATTGATTATCAGAAATAGACACCCTCACTCTCATCTCCGTCACTCCCAAACCTTCATAGTGTGGCTTAGCAACTTGATATTCTTCTAGTTATTGCAATTTTGAATGTCACGCTTGCTCTTATACAACAAGATCATCATACTCCACGTCCATTTCAATTATTTTTTCCATGACAATTTTCAAATTATTAAAACAAAAAAATAATACTATTTAACGAAATATACACATGCTATTAAATAAACGTGACAACCATCCAAATAGAGCTACATAAACCACTTGTTAATATAAAAATATGTGAGGTATTTTAAATAATAAAAACCTATCAAATAAGCACTTTAACGAGAATAAATTCACTAATTTAATGGAATCTGAAAAAACATCAAGACCTTGTGGAGGAAACCCTAATGGAATCTAAAGCCTCAACGTAGCAATTTTTTTATGCAAAATTCATGCTATAAAATTCCTATTTTGCCCGTAGAACTTATCAATGAAATTATCTTAAAGTTATATGTGACATCCCTCTTACGATTCAAAGTGTGTTTCCAAATCATAGTATTGTTTAATCTCTAGTCGTAAATTTGTCAACGACCATCTCAACATATCTACTAATAATAACAAAGATTGCAATCATCAGACTCATATCCTTACCATAATCTTATGGAGTGCTCGGTTAGTTCTTTTTTATCTTATGATCCCAAAAGTCCATTTTGGTTTTCGATTTTGTCAATGGGTTGATTTGTTTTCCATTAATAAAGACTTTATTATATGGAATCCATCAATTAAGAAATACAAGAAATTTCGAGATTCTAGATCTGATTACTATGTTTGGTATGGTTTTGGATATAATCAGTTTCATAATGATTACAAGATATTGGTAAACAATCATTCTGAGATGAGAATATATAGTTCTAATACTAATTCATGGAGAATTTTAGTAGATGATGTTCCATGTGTGGGGTTATTTAGAAATTATAATGGTATTTTTGTGAATGGAAAGCTTTATTGGGAGAATTATCCTTCTAAGGTTCTTCATACATATAATATATACCATAAACATATTATATCAATTTCATGAATTTTCTCCATTCTTCTTCATATCAAATGAAGGAGAATTCTTGTTTGAGTATAATAATTCAACTTTCATGATTTACGATACAAAAGATGACTCTATGAGATATCAAAGAGTTACCTACTATTGTTTCTTCTCGGAGGTAAACATCTACGTTGAAAGCCTAGTTTGGCCCTTTTGCCGGAAGGAAAGGATGCAACTATGGGTAAAACAACTACTAAGGCTAAAAAAACAACCAAGGATGCAACAATTTCAAAGGTTGAAAGACGAGAGGGAGTTGCTCGGATGGTAAGCACCCCTCACTTCCAACCCAAAGGTTGCGAGTTCGAGTCACCAAGGGAGCAAAAAGGGGTGGGAGTTCCTAGGGAGGGTAAAAAAAAAGTATTTAAAAAAAAAAAAAACTTCAAAGGTTGAAAAAGCTCATAGGAAACACCAATGGTGAATTTAATAGATCTCTTTGACACATTTATATTAAGTGCACTTAATTTGAGTATAAGAAAAGTTATAAATCAAAATTTTAGTGTCACCTTTCATATTTTTGTAATTGTAGTTTATAGCTATATTATTTCGTATGACATAAATTCTCTAGCTTTCATAGAGAACGTTTGTTAGTAATATTTATTTATATTGGTAAAAGTAATTTTCAGTTAACAAGATATTAGTAATTTGATTGAAATACACTAACGTCAATCTTGTTTAGTTAACAAGATATTATGTCCTAACTGCTTCTTTATTGGAATCTTCTTTTATTCTTAAGGCTTAAAATTAGTTATGCAATCGGATTTAGAGCCTGTTTGACATTGCCCGCTTATTTTTATAGGTATTTTTTAAGAATAGCTTTTAAAAAACGAGTTTTTGATAAATAAAAAAACAATTTGTGTTTGACTATTTCATTTGAAAAATATTTTTCATAAGCAAATTGTGTTTGACAAATATTTGTTAAAAGTGCTTTTGAGAGTCTAACTACGGAAAAAGGTAAGTATCAATGTACTTGTAGTATTACGATTATTTTATAAAGAGAAATTGTTTTTAATATCGATTAAAATATTAATTTAATTTTTGTTTCAATCAATATTATACCTTTTTTGGAGCGTTGAAATCTTTAATTATTTTTTTAATCTTGCAAAAATATTGTTGTTATCTTTTTTTTTTTTTCTATTTGTGCAAAGCAATACTAATATAATAAATAAAATAATAATAAATAAACGTAAAATAAAATATAAAAATTTATAATATAAAATATAAAATTCTTAAATGAAACTTAACCAATCTTATGAGATATGTTAATTAATTAATAAGAGATCTATTGATAAATACGTATATATGAAAGGGATATTTTAATCTTGAAAAAAATAATTTTCTGCGCATAAATTTTTAACTTTTTTACAACAATAGAAAAACTATTTTTGTTTCCATTTAAAAAGAGTTTCACTGATTTGCCAAACACTTAATTTAAAAAAAAATAGTGTTTTTTTATCAAAATAAATGTTTCTGGACTTCCAACCGACAATAACAATGTCAAACAAACTCTTAATACAATAAATAGAGGAGTGGTTTTGCAAGCCATTTATACAAGATTATAATTATAGTTAGTGGTTTATTTATACAAGAATAATAATGTGGAAATTATATATTATACAATGATCAATAATATTGGAATTGATATGCACAATTTGCTTGCTCCAAGGTGTTTCTTTTCTTTATATAGTTACTATAAGCGATAAGAAATTATGATATAGAATCATGATATGATATCATAATATGAAATTATGAGATGAAGTTGAAGTTTTGTTTGGACATGCGATATGGAATTTTTGTGTTGTATATTTTTTCATAAACATAAGAACCTCATAAGTTGTAAAACTATTAAAATAGACCAAATTATTTATTCAATCTTACCAAATAAACAAAAATATATAATATTGCATAATAAATTATTACAAAGCTATTTGTTCTCCACTTAAGTAACTGTTTCATCTAACTTTAATTCAATAAAACAAAATTGAACATAAATTGCAGTGTACTAGTTTTTAATATAATCCTCCCACATAGTACGAACAATCTCCTCACATTGAACTTGTATTTCTCGATCATATGGCCGAGAAGACGAACCAGCATTGTTACTTTAAGTCATTTGTTGATCAATATAATTCGCAACTATATTTTCATGCTCATAGACCATAAATATTTCATCACTCCTTTGATATTCTCGGAAATAATTATGTAACAATGTACAAGCTATGACAATTTTCAATTAAGTGTCAATATCATAATGGTTCATGCCTAGTTTCACTTATGTGCAATTACACATTTTTAGTGCATTAATTTTGTGCTAAAATCAAACATATTAAAAGTAGTGATTATCAAACATTATACATCACCAATTTTGTCCCTTTTCATATAAAATTGCTTTAAACATTTTCACATGTAGCCGAAAGAGATGCTTTTTTATTATGAAAACCAAAAAAGTATTACTCCCTATGTTCTTATTTATATTCATCAAATCAATTCCTACTTTATAATTTATATTCCCCAAATTTAAATAAATTTAATGTTGGTGAGAATAATAAATTTTAAAAAGTAATGATGTGATTATAAATTTTATTTACATATGAAATAAATTGTTAGTAAATATAAATGTTTAACAAAATATAAACTTGTGGGTCAATTTTGTATTTAAAAAATCCCAAATCATGGTTTTTGGAGAATATGGGATTCCATGTCATGATATGATATCATGAGATGAAATCAACATAAAATCGCATGTCCAAATGTTGATTCCATCTCACGATTCCATATCGTGATATGGTAGCTCATATCAAATTCGTAGTTAATTTGAAGTAATTTTAAAGTAAAAATGGGTCTATCAAATTTTTGTGATTTTGAAATTAAGTATGTCTTTTAAGTTTAGTTTTGATATTTTTAGTTTATAAAATATATTTTTTTAGTAGATTTCATTTGACATATTAAAAATCACAACAAAAGAAAGAATTGCACATTTTAGGATATAAACTAAATAATTTGTACATATTTAATGAATCGCTAGGAATATAAAAGCAACTTTTACCCGAGTTCTATTGGCTATTTATTTTTGAGTTTTGAAGGTTGCGGTTGGCAGAGGTGGATTTGGGATTCTAGTTCTTTAATTGACTTGGTTCTAAACTAAATAATTATACATATTTAATGAATTTCTTAATATGTATACAAGGTTTAGACTAAAAAGTTGGGTTCGGACAAATCCACAAGCTCTACACTAGCTCATCCCTGGTTTGTCCTAATGGTTGGCCCAAGACAGATTTCACAATCATTATATCATATATCATATCATATTAGCAAACACTAGGAAGCAAAAACGTTAAAAGTTGAATGATTAAAATAGCCTTAAATGCATAATTTCCTTAACATTAATGTTAAAATTTCATTATATTGCGATGAGTAATTAGTAATATCAGTTTCTCATTATGTCTAACAAATCCCTGTAAATTCTATCTCTCCACATATACGTGGGAGAAATGGAACGAGATTGTTTGGTCTAATACAGTGCAAACTCGTTAATACATGAGCGCTTGATGATTTCCATCGATCTATATGAGGCTAAGGTGACCTATAGATTCATTTTGTCGCTCAACTTGGTTAAAATATGAATTTGCATGAGCTGTAGGTATGTTTAAATCTAATTTTGTTCTTGCTGTAATATCTTCTACATGAAGCGATGTTTAATTGAATTATTTAAGATAATATAATCTTGATATAACGGCTCAAACTAACTAGTGACCTAAAATAAAAAATAAATCGAAGACTTAATTTTTAATTTTTTTTTTTAAATTTGGCATTCAAAGTTATTTCTTTCATTTTAATAACAAAACTTTATTTTTTCTATGGTCTTAAACTAAAGATATATATTTATATACCAATTTTTTTTTTAATCTTGTGGTCTTAAACATATCATGTGGAAGTTAATTTTAAAAATTGATAAAAAAAAAAACAAATATTCTTTAATGTTTCAAAACAAACTAAAAAAAAATATTAAATTACAAAATATAGTATATTTTTTTTGTTAAAAAAGGCTTATAATAATTTTATTATTACTAAAAAATTGGACCCTTCAAATTTAGGACCCAAGACATATGTCTCATTTTTAAAGGCATTAAGCCGCTCTTGTTTATGTTTTTCACATGTGAGCTAAATAACTATATATTTTGGGATGTGTGAAAAAATGGAGAAAATATAAGGACCGTAAAATGCCTTATGCATTAAAGCTCCTAATCCAGGTAAACAATTGAAATTCTTTATTGTGATGTTTTCCTTTACCCTCAATGGGGAGTGTTTATAGTCATGCTTTATGTTTATAGCCACGCTTTATGATATGTGTAAGATCATAAGTTTAAGAAGGCTTATAACTATACAAATAATATTTTTAAGATATCAATTTTCAAAAATCTTCTTTTTCCTTCCTAAACTCTGTAAAGAGTCAAACTTTCTAAACTTTGTAACGAGTCAAACTATATCACGTCAACTATGAAAATTTATGTAGTAATTTTTTTTTTATTTTCTTATATCTGAGATTCAAAGTTCTTTCTTTCTTTTTAATAACAAACCTTTATTTTTTCTATGTCTTAAACTAAAGATATATATTTATATACCAAAATATTTTTTAATCTTGTGGTATTAAACATCTCATGTGGAAGTTAATTTTTAAAAAATTGATTAAAAAAAAAGAAACATTCTTTAATGTTTCAAAACAAACTAAAAAAAGACAAATAAATTACAAAATATAGTATAATTTTTTTTTTGCTAAAAAAGGGTTATAATAATTTTATTATTACTAAAAAAATTGGGCCTTTCAATTTGGGAAATTACAACTATGAGTTGCAGATTGACATTTGTTCGATGTGCAAAAATAAGGAAAATATAAGGACAGTAAAAATGCCTTCTGCATTAAAGAGAGAATTTATAGCCCTGCTCTATGATATGTGTAAGATCACAAGTTTCACTGTTTCAGAAGACTTATAACGGGTCAAACTACATCATGTAAAAGGTAAAAGGCGTATGTTTTTGAGAATTTCTTTCATTTGCAAACACACCTATTACACTTCAATTCTTTTGCAATTTTTACTTGATTTAAATAATTTTTTTTAAAAATAGTTAATGATGTGGTCGAATTATAATTGGTCAAGTGTAAAAAATAGTTTATAAATTCGAAATTGTTTATAATTAAAAAATAATGGCTTGAATAAGCACTTAGTTAAACAACAATGACATAGATGAACTTTTTTCTCAAAAGACTGATACTTTGCCTAATATATTAGTTAGGATTTTGAATAAACTAGTCAAGTTTTTTAAAACAAGATTGACGTTAGTGTATTTCAATCAAATTACTAATATCTTGATTAACTGAAAATTACTTTTATATACCAATATAAATAAATATTAGTACTAACAAATATTCTCTATGAAAGCTTGAGATTTTATGTCATAAATAAAAATTAAGTATGCAAGAAGTTTGTGTCGCGTTCATCTTTTTCGTTATTGTAATTTATAGCTATCTTATGACATAAATTTCTAGCTTCATTGAAAAACATGCAAGAGTAGTAATTAATATTTGTTTATTTCAGTAAAACATATTTTAAGTTAAAAATATGTTATTATTGAAATACGTACACTAACTTGAATCTTGTTTTTATAAACTTTGTTCAATAA
>JAJOOH010001931.1:0-22066 GCA_029582605.1 Solanum gracilifrons | reverse complement strand
AAATTGTGTAGTATACATTGATGATATATTATTATACTCTAAAACACAAGCTGAACATATAAGATTATTAGAAAAATTTATACATATCATAGAATACTTAGGTATAAGCCTAAGTAAAAAGAAAGCAGATATAATGAAAAAGCAAATAGAATTCTTAGCAATACAAATAGATAAAAACGGAATAAAAATGGAAACACATATAGTACAAAAAATAATTAACTCAAATGAACAACTAGATATGAAAAAGAAATTACAATCATTTCTAGGACTAGTAAACCAAGTAAGAGAATACATACTGAAATTAGCAGAGAATTTAAAACCATTACAACAAAAATTAAAGAAAGACATAGAATACCAGTTTGATAAAAAAGACCAAACACAAATAAAAAACGTAAAACTATTATGTAAGAACCTACCTAAACTATATTTTCCGGATGAAAACAAAAAATTTACTTATATAGTAGAATCAGACGCCAGTGAAAAACATTATGGAGGAGTCTTAAAATACAGGTATGATGAAGAAAAAATAGAACATCACTGTAGATATTACTCAGGAACATTCACTAATACGGAAATAAATAGGAAAGAATTATATTCAGTGTATAAATGTTTACTATCATTTGAACCATATATTATATATAACAAATTTATTATAAGGACAGATAAGACACAAGTAAAATGATGGCTAACAAGAAAAATACAGGATTCAGTAACTACAAAAGAAATGAGAAGATTGGTATTAAATATATTAAATTTTACATTTACTATTGAAGTAATAAAAACTGATAAGAATGTTATTGCAGATTACTTATCAAGACAAAGCTACCCAGACTGAGAAAGAAAATACAATTGAAGATATACTCAAAGCTATTATTATACTTTGTATAAAAGTGGACAGTATGGACAATTAGATACAAAAGCTAAAGACTAATGAAGATAATCTGAAGTATTAAGCTAATACAGGTCAGCAGCAGGACTGTAAAAATGCGGAGCTAAATCGATCGGAAGACTTTAAAAATTCAGAGCTAAAAGGTGACGTTGGGAAACACCTTAAAACCCATAATGTTTGTTTAAATACAGCTGTAGGTATGAGTAAACAAGTTAGTGAAAAACAACATAAGAATACAAACGTAAACCAGCTATTTGAAAAACCATTTACTCCGAGAACACCAAGAAACACATTGACTATGGAACCACAAACCTTTACCTTTGTAGATAGCCTACAAAATGAGAAAAAATTATATAACCATGTCACGAGAACATATATTGAAAATATATACAAAATCTAAATCTATTTAAACCGTAATCCTAGATCCACTACAACCAAAGAACCAAGTCAAGACTACCTAACCCAAAAATTACAAGGTTATAACAAGCTAATCGCACAGCCAAAAACTAACGCCAATTTAGTAAGGATATGTTACAATTATGGACTATTAAATACCGTATACACATACAACGGAGAAGAAATAAGTGGAATACCAGAATTACACAAGGCATTCATCACATATAAAAGAGTTACCAAGGGAAATTTATTTTATGTAAAGTTTTATACAGCACCAACGGAGATATTATACGAAGAGATAAAACACCCAATTCAAGTTATTAAAATAGGACTAACCAAAGATATTATTATACCTGAAGATATTGGACAACAGGAAGAAATACAAAAAATAGAGATACCAAGTTTTTATGCCAATAAAAGAATAATTAGTATACCAACTATTATACAAGAATTAGCAAATAATTATTTGAACGAAAATGCTATATGGAGTTACTACTCTAGAGATCAGTTAATGATATATTCAAATTCGAGAGAACTAAGAAGAACAGATATGGATGAAGTCCAGCGATAGATTTTATCATTATTAAAACCAAAAGAAAGACCTACGACAAGAGCACTCAAAGCATGATTTATTTCGCCAGAACTATTAACTAGATATTGCAAGCTAATTCGACACAAATACCCTGATCATCAATGTTCAAAATGTAATGGATAAGACAACGTGATTTCCGATGTCCAGCTAGAATAAAGTCAAAGAGATATGAAGACAAAGAAGATAGGAACAAAGAAGATAAAGCCAACTAAAGAGATAAGGCAAAGAAGATATATTAGGTACATTTGTAAGAAAGTTAGGGTAGTAGGAATAAATCATGTAAAATAGTCAACAAGTGTAGGGTAGTATGCATGTGCATATTAAAAGTGATAGGTATGATGTGTATTATTAATATTACAAGTGTAAAGTGGTAGGTGGGCATTATGGTAGAGTAAGTAGTGCATTATTGTAAAGTAAGTAGTATAGTATGTGCATTATTGTACATTACTGTAGAGATATGATAGAATTTGTAAGTGTAGTAGATAGGATTTTCTTTCTATATAAAGGGATGTACATGTAACATAATAAGCATGCAATAATAAACGATGCACTTTCATAAAAAACACTCTCTCAAATATTTAAATTACTTAATAGATAATGGAGCAACCCTCAAATATCATGGATAAGCAAGAGGCAAAGGTATATTGTTCAAAAAATATGCATAACTAATTTCATATATTTCTGAATATCATATATATGATTGAATAAATTTATGTTATTTATTATGTATTAGAATTATTTGAATCATGATTTCTAGTTTATTAGCACACTGGAAACAGTGAGAAAACTTCTATACTATGCCATCCTAATGTTAAAATCGGTAGGCAAGGAAAGCCGTTTAGGGGAGTAAATAAAGTTGAGGCGCTGATCAGAAGGAAGTATCCGCTAAAGTACGATGCTAGTAGTGACATGAGAATATGATAAACAGATAATCTAGTTCATAATAATCTAATATGAATTTAATCAATTATGAATATGATAGGAAGGAATAATTGAAATTAAAAAACCTGCATAACAACGAACATGACTACATACATGCATGATGAAATGATAAAAAAACTATGAAACTTTAATCTTATATATACTTAAAGGTATAGAAATAATTGAATTAAGAAGAATAATATGGGAAAAAATATCTAATGATAACAGATCAGAATATATATTAAACCAACAATGGTATGAAATAGACCTACATGATTTAGACCTAGAAAAAATAGAATGGTATGATTTAGAAATAAATTCAGATTAAAATGAACTACGAATATTTACAATACTGGACAGAATCTATGGAAGATATAAAGCAATTAGAACAATTAATGGAGGAAAATTTATATATGTATCTAAGAATCCAAGATATGTTATATATAGAATATATTATAAATAATATTAAAGAGATATCGAGATTAAGAAACTTAGTAAAAGAATATTATAATAAAATCTTTAGCCAAACATAAGATGGATTCATCACCTACCACACTATCCTCACCTACCAAAAATGGTATACTTACCAAAAATATCATGAATTCCTCACCTACCACACTACCAAAAGGTCAAATAAAATTAAATAAAGCAATTCCGCATTGATGAATTCCGCACCCCCGAAAGCACATGATCACTCACAACAAATTCTCGCTTTTCAATCCTTTGATAATGATACTTCTTCATCTTCTCCTTGTACAAGACTGAACTTTCATAAGCTCTTAGGAGAAACTCATCAAGATCATTTAAGTCACTCATTCTTTGATTTGATGCGGCGCTCCAATCCAAATTTAGCTTCTTTATCGCCCATATAGCCTTATGCTCTACCTATATCAACAAATGGCAAGACTTCCCATATACAAGTTGGTAAGGGGACATTCCTATAGGAGTCTTGAATGCGGTGCGATAGGCCCTTAGAGCATCATCCAGCTTCCTTGACCAATCCGTTCTGTTAGCATTCACAGTCTTTGCAAAAATCTACTTGATCTGGACACTTCATGTCAAGACCCAATTTCTCAGGTCCTGATGGCGCCTACTATATGACCTACCAGTAGGCAAGCCGACCCATATCCCGGAACTCGAAGTAATGGGATGTGAGGGTAGAAAACCAACCAATCAACCTAAAATAGTAATAAATATAACAAGAACATGCAATGAACGGGCGGAAGCGACTAGACATATATACACAAAATGAATTCCTCCCAAAACCTGGAAGTCACAAGTACAGAGCTGTTAAAAAAGTACAAGTCCTAAAAGTGGACCACAGAGACAAGCTGTCTAAAAAGGCAAAAGACAAGCAAAGGTAAGTACAGAAGGAGATGGGCAAATCTAGGACGTTGTGTGCTCACCTTTGCCTTCGATCACGACCGTAGTTGGCTCGAATCAACGTCGGTAGATAGTACTCGGACCTGCATCACGAAAATAGATGCAGAGTGTAGTATGAGTACCAAAACAACAGGTACCCAGTAGGCATCAGGCCAACTGAGCAAGATAAACAAAAGTGAACTGAAATGCAAATAAAGGGTCACAATCAAGGGTAACAGAGTAGTAAATATGGGTATGTACACGAGCATATAAGCAACAAAGACAAGGAATCTAACTAACTCCGCCGGGCTCCCATAAACCCGACGGGTACGCTCGTGCACAATAAAAGACACCACCTGCACGGACCCCCATAAGCCCGATAGATGCACCTGCAGTTGAAGTAAAATAATGGAGCTAGAAGGTCTATCACAATATTACCAATTTTCGGACGTTAACGAAACCATTCCCAATTATATTCCAAGATCTCATTAAGTCTCGGACTTTAATCGGAATATCTCCAACCTCCAAAAGCTCAACCTACAGATGAGAGTAATCAGGACTAAACTGAAGCTTCAGTAAGGAATTGGGAATGCACCACATGCAAGCTGGACCACAGACTCGAACCGAGTACTATAGCTAATGAGTCAACCTATATGGGCTGGACCACAGACTCTAACCGGGTACTGTAGCCAAAATCAGATCACAGGTAAGCTGGACCACATACTCTAACTGGGTACTGTAGCCAAAATCAGATCACGGGTAAGCTGGACCACGGACTCTAACCGGGTACTGTAGCCAAAATCAGATCACAGGTAAGCTGGACCACAGATTCTAATCGGGTACTGTAGCCGATAGAAAAGCAGGGCATTATGGATACAAGGTCATAAGCTGACTTACCGCCTAGCTAAGGCTCAGACTATCAGACTCCAGTCTGCTATATTAGTCTACGAGGAGCTAACCGTCCGAAATGACGTCGGAAGAAGTTCCACTGCCCAACGACATTCGAAACCTCGCAAGTCTATGGCAACACTAGTCTAAGCCTAGACTAAGGCCAAATATATTTCAAATCAATATTATCATATACACCACAAGGTATGGATGTTCAATAATATCAAGAGTCATGCTGTCATAATCCAACAATTTCCCGAAATAAGGTCTAAGGCAGAAATTATAGAAATTTAGCATGCTCGATACCCGAACCCCTCCATACTCAAGAAAATCAATAAACAATTGCCTAAACATGCTCAATCTCACGAGGAGAAAACCATAGCCTACCTGAAAGCGGATCACGCGTGCTCCAACTCACGGTACCGGAGCTTTTCATCTCCGAACGGTCTCTAATTGCTTCCCCACTATCAAAAGGTTAATCAACTCGTCATTACGAATATGTTGACACTAAAATTATATTTTTCAGAGACGGACCCAAAATTGGGTCTAAAACGGGATTGTGAGACCCACAATTGGAATCCCGAAAACGAATTCGTGAAAACGTTCAAATACCTTACTAAACTAATACCCCAAAATTTCGCACAAAAAGATGCCTAAAACATAGCAAATCAGCCCCAACAATTAAAATCATTAATTAGTCTTGACTTACGACTTGGCAGCCCTTTGATCACTAATTTCTGGAAAAACAAGACCCTTCCACCCCAAACAGATTATACCACGACGATCCTTGCGAAAAAATCTACAAGTTAGCCTCAAGAATGACTCAAAACGGACCTAAGATGATCAAGATCTAACCTTTCAAAGTTCAACAAAAATTCATTCCGAAAATCACTCTAGCAGTAGCTAAATTCTATTCCTTACCTCAAAGGAAGCCTCCCCTCGCGTTTCTGAGCACACCTCTAGATTCTCCACGAAATTCTCTTGAAATTAGCCTTTTGAATCACCTAATTTGAGCTTAAAATGGAGGAGATATCAATGTTTGAAGATGAGGAAAGAAAAATGGACGAAAATTGTACTTAAATCTGGAAATTTCCAGATTTCAACACGCTGCCACGTGGCGTCGCGTGGCTCCGCCACATCACTACTGCGTTAGAATTCAACAACTCTTCAAACTTAGATTTCGATGTTCCAGACTCGTTCGAAGTCGTAAAAATACAAACTATATATGGAATCTGATTGGAAATGATATTTCAGACTCAACCGTGAAGTCGGAATTTCCATTAGAGATTGATTCGATGAAAAGTGGGTCCCACACCCAGTATCGTTTTGAGCCAGATTCCACAATGGGCATCGAAAGCCTCGGGAAGTGAACAAAGGGTCGTTCTAGACCAAAATCGATATTCCGAAGCTAACCTAGATGTCAGAAATTTTATCTGAGCATGTCTTCCAAGAAGGTTGACCAAAGTCAACTATAGGCCAAATTGCAAGGGCAAAAACGTCAAATGGCCTTAAGCTCGTACCGATTTCCTCGATACTCGTGTTGACCATGCTACTAGCCAAAGATGTCCATTCCGGAGCTGATGTAATCGTCAGAATTTTATTCTGAGGTCTTTTACCTGAATTTATGACCGAAGTCAACTTTTTAATTTATAAAATCTCCAAAACAGGGAAACGGGCCTAAAACCCAAACGAACGACCAGGCGACCAAACAGTCAGTGCTAGCAAGTCATAAATGACTTGGGGTTGCTACAGGAACGCTATAAACGATGAAATGAATGCTTTAATTTAAAAATGACCTGGAGGGTCATTACACTTCAACTTGCCCAGTAGAATGCATATGCTAAGGAGTGGCTACATTATGGCGGATACCATATCTCTCAAGTAACGCCTTGAACAACTTATTACAAAAGTGGGAACATCCATCACTGATAATCGCCCTAGGTGTACCAAATCTGGAGAAAATATTCTTTTCCAAGAATGCAATGACACTTTTACCTTCATTGTTGGAAAGCGCAATTGTTTCCACCCACTTTGACACATAATCAACCGTAACAAGAATATACTTCATCCCATGTGAACTCACAAATGGACCCATAAAATCAATGCCCATATATCAAACAACTCTATAACCAATATAGGATTCATAGAAATCTGTTGCCTCTTTGAAATTCCTCCTACTCTATGGCAACGACCACAAGACTTGGTGAAATCATGAGCATCTTGGTGGATGGTAGGCTTGTAAAACCCACACTACAAAATCTTATGTGTAGTCCCAATACCACTATGATGCCCACCAAGAGGCGATGAATGGCACACCTCTAGTATACTCAATATCTCGACCTCGGGAACATAGTGACGAATAATCCCATCAGCACAACTACAATACAAAATAAGCTTCATTCCAAAAGAAGTTCTTCACATCATGCATAAACTTTTTCCTTTGGTAAAAAGACAAATCCGATGGCACCAGATCACTTGCCAAATAGTTATCAAAGTCTGTGAACCAAGGAATCTAATAATGAGAAACAACCAATACCTGTTCTCTGGAAAAGCATCATTAATTCAATAAAATTTTGGATGAATTTTAATTCAAATTTTGGATGAATTTTAATCCAATAAAATTCAAATCATTCATTCATTCAAAGAGAGAAAATTCAAGCTTCAACAAAACAACAAGGGACCTCATAGATTGAAGACTTGCTTTCTGAAACTATTGTTATTTTGATTGCTTGTATTTGTGCTTAACATGTAGGATCTGTTTCACTAGTGATAGAAACGTTTCAAAACTTGGGTGAATCATTTTAAGAACATAGTTAAGGGTAACTTTGTGTGTTACGGTCAAAGTCTATATTAATCAATGAGGATTAGTATAGTGGGCAATGCAGGCATTGCTTAGGCTCGTTAAGTAATAGGTTGTATTACTTAGTGTTGAGATTAGGAGGTTAATCTCATTGTGTGGTGTAAACCGTGTTTTACTTTTGCTTGAGAAGATTAGTAAAAACAGTTTGAAAATCATGTGAGATAGGTTGTGGTTTCACTCCCTTTAGCAAGGAGGTTCCACGTAAAGTATTGTGTGTTCTTTCTATTTCCAGAATTTATCTTTCTATGCTTTAACTGTGTAAAAGACCAGGTCCTATCGTAGTTAGTGGACGCATACATTCCATACATCAATTCTTGGTAAGAAGATGGAATGATTTTGTTGTAGCCAAGTATTGTGGACTAGCGGTGAATGAAAACCAGGGTGAAAATTCCAGCAAAGACAAAGTTCTAGGTGATTTCTTCGATACTAAAACTGGTGGGAGGTAGAAAGTACCCCATGAAATAAGGAAGGTGTGCGCGGCCCATGTCCCAGACACTGTGGCTTTTTAGAAATGAAATGATCTTGCTAATAAATTTAAAGTTCTTTGAACCAATAAATATGAGAAAAATTGCCTTATTTTTCAGCTGTTTGGAAAACTAGATTTGTCTTCCTTGTGACCCTTTCTACTATAATTATTTGAAATGTTTTATATCACTCCAAAAGGCATAAATGTACTATTCACTATATATTAAGGTTGTCTTAGGCTCTTAGCACTGAAATAAAATTGTATTTGTTAGTTTAAATGATGTTGCTTGCTGTGACTTGATTCCTTATGATCTCCATTTTAAGATGGACAATCTAACTAAGGCCAAAGTTTCTTGGGGAGGGGGGGTGAGTAGTAGTACTCTTTTCCATTGCATATGGATGACCTTAATGTGAACATGTCCATATTTTCTGCTTCAAGCCTTCAAAATTGCTTACCTTTCAAAATTAACTCAAGGGATGGAAGCTATTCTTATTTACCTCTGGAGCAATGGTAGCATACATACAGATTAATATGAATGATTGGATGACTTTTGTGGAGCATGATATTGTTGTTTAGCTAATTTTTATCGCACATCTCTTTTGCACCTTTTTTGTAAAAGGGAAGTTATTTAGGTAAATAAATAAAGAGAAACAATGTGATCGAATTTGCAACTACAAAATTGCTAAATAATTGATCTATTTCCCAAGTCCCTTTTTTTTTCCTTGATTCAAAGACCTAGAGTAAACTGCCTTAGTTGAATGTAACTATTTTGAACATGGTTATTGAAGAACTAAATGCAATGGGAAGCTCAATAATCAAAAGAGAAATAACAGGGAAGAAGAAAGAGAAGAGAAAACAGTGAAACTATTTTGCAGAGAAGGAGTTGCAGGTTTTTAT
Source organism: Solanum gracilifrons (assembly GCA_029582605.1). Classification (NCBI taxonomy): domain Eukaryota; kingdom Viridiplantae; phylum Streptophyta; class Magnoliopsida; order Solanales; family Solanaceae; genus Solanum; species Solanum gracilifrons. Next base: position 12,795 of record JAJOOH010001931.1, on the reverse strand, counting down.
TAATAAGTTCAGTGGCCTAATAATAGGCTTACAGAATTTGTGGAATCATAATCCCACTAAACTACTTGTCCTAAACTATAGGAAAACAAATCTGCACTAACTACAACTAGGAAAATATCAGGAACTAATTAAATAACAAAGTGACAACTAACGGCTAGAAAATAGCTATTGCAAGACTTAGTCAATCTAGAGCAAATATGTTGATGTTGCACAACTTTAAGACCTCTTATCGACATCAGCTTTAGTCTTAGCAATGCCTAGCTTCTGATGAAAACTTTCAAACTTATTGGCACATTAGCCTTTTGTGAACAAGTTTGCTATTTGTTGTTCTATTTGAATATGCTCCAAGTTGATCTCTCCTTGTAACACTTTTTCTCTGATGAAGTGGTAATGTATTTCCACATGCTTAGTCCTTGCATGAAAGACATGATTTTCAGCTAAACTGATTGCTGACTGATTGCCACAGAACAAGGAAACTACATAGCCAACTGGTTGCTTTAAATCCTTCATCAGCAGCATAAGCCATGTACTTTCTTGAGCTGCAACTGTTGTTGCCCGATACTCAGCTTCTGTTGTTGACAGTGACACCGTTGGTTGCCTTTTGCTGCACCAAGAAACTACTCCAACTCCAAGCTTAAACACAAATCCAGTAGTTGAACGACGAGTATCATGATCTCCTGCATAGTCAGAGTCGCAGTAACCAACCAACTTGCATTCTTCACTTCTTTTATATGGAAGACCATAACTAAATGTACTTTTCACATATCTTAGCATTCGTCGAGCAGCCTCCATATGGTGCTTCTTTGGATTGTGCATGTAGCGACTCATCACAGCAAGTCCAAAAGAAATATCGGGTCGAGTTTGAGTTAAATAAATCAGACTACCTACCAATTGCCGATACTTTGTCACATCTTCTAAATCTTTTCCTTTGTGTGCACACATTTTGACATTTGGTTCAATTGGAGTTGTAATTGGCTTGCACCCCAACATTCCAAAAATTGTTCAACAAGTCTATGGAATACTTTCGCTGATGAGGAAAAAATCCTCCTCCAGTACGATCAACCTCCGAACCAAGAAAATGATTAAGATGATCAAGTTCTTTCATATGAAATCGGACAGATAAATTTTCCTTTGTTTGAAGAATTTCTTCTTCATTATCCGCAGTTACAATCAAATCATCAACATGAACTAGCACTATAGCTAGCTTCCCTCCATCGACTCTGACAAACAAACTTGAATCTGCAGATGTAATTAAATAACCACTTTGAGTTAAAAATTCAGTAATTTTACCATACCAGGCCCTTGGTGATTGCTTTAATCGATAGAGCGCCTTCCGCAGCTTACAAACATATCCAGGGTGCTCTTAACTTTGGAAACCCCTTGGTTGAGCCATATAAATCTCCCAATCCATCTCCCCATGTAAAAATGCATTTTTAACATCTATCTGTCACAAATTCCAATCTTTGATAGCAGCAAGTTCAAGTAAGACTCGCACAGTTGTAAACTTGGCCACTGGACTAAAAGTTTCATCATAATCCAAACCATATTCTTTAGTATATCCCCGAGCTACCAAACGAGCTTAATGCCTCTCCACCAATCCATCTGTGTGTTGTTTTATTTTATAAACCCATCTACATAATATAGGTTTCACATCTTTTGGCATCGGCACAACTTCCCAGGTTTGATTTTGTTCTAGTGTGGTGATCTCCTCCTCCATTGCTCTAGTCCACACTAAGTTTTGAGCTGGTTCTTCAAAGCTTTCAGGTTTTTTTCCAGATTCGTCTTCTATTATTGCTGCATTGGCATATTTAGAGTTTTGCCTCCGAACCAATTCTGACCTTGTCATCTCGGATTGTGGAACAACTGATACTTTTCCTTCATTTGTTTCACTGCCTTCATATGTTGGCTGGTGAACAATTGATTGCCCTAAACTACGAGTTGCGCCTTGTTCAACATCGGCGTCTTCACTTGATCGAAAATAAGTAATTTGCAACAAATTTTTCAGATCAGTTTGGTCTGGTAATATCTCCTTTTTCGTAGACCACCATGAAGAGGTTTCATCAAATACAACATGTCGTGATGTATAACACCTTCCAGTTGTAGGGTCACTACAATTCCACCCTTTTCTTTGATTATCATAGCATATAAGAATGAATTTAATAGCTTTCTTGTCCAATTTGCTACGTAACTGATCAGGTATAAAAACATAGCGTACGCATCCAAATACTCGCAAATAACTGACATTAGCTTTCATATTCCACAACTTCTCAAAAGGTGAAAGCAAACCTAACCTTTGTTGAGGAACTCTGTTGATGACCTATGATGCAGTCTCATTGCTTCTGCCCAAAATCTTCCTGGGACATTCATGGCATGTAACATAGTGCGGTATATTTCTGCTAAATGCCTATTCTTCCTCTCTGCAATGCCATTTTGCTGTGGCGTGTAGGCACAAGTATATTGATGGAGAATTCTGCATTCTCTTAGGTATTGAGAGAACTCAACTAAGTTGTATTCCCCTCCGTTGTTTGTTCTTAAACAACAAATTTTATTTCCAGTTCTTCCTCAACGGTTTCCTTAAACTCTTTAAACTTAGAAAAAGAATCATATTTTTCTTTCATAAAGAAAACCCAAAAAATACCTAGAGAAATCATCAATAGAGGTCACCATGTACTTCATTCCACCAATTCATGATTGCTTGACCGGTCCAAACACATCAGAATGAACTAATTGTAGTGATTCATCAACTTTAAATTTGGTCTCTACAAATGGCAACTAGTGAGCTTTACCGAATTGGCATCCTGAACAAACAATGTCTGCTCTTACCGAATTGGATGTTTTCTCCCAATATATAAAGAGTTAGAAGGCCTATTACCCATTAAATCGAAGGCCTACGAGTCTAGTTTGTAACGCACAAAACCCCTTATCAAACGGACATCCGAGTAAAAAGTTATGACGGTTTTACTAGGGACTGCCAGGGCAGAATCTGGGTCGGGTAAAGAAATATGGTATGTCGGCTATTTAACACTTTAAGCCATGGAAACAGTTCATTTCAGTTCTAAAACCAGAGAGAAAGCTTAGGAGATTGTTTCTATGAAGTCTTAGCATAATGAAGGTTAGTTTTGACGATTTCTACCATTAAACATTGCCCTCGTGCCTAGAAACGTAACCCCTACACGTGGCAATCAGTTTTCCGTTCTATTTGCTGCGTTTGGAGCTGATTTTTGAAGATATAAGTTTGTAATTATTGGTGTTTCTTCAAGGTTTTAACTTGGTTAACTAAGGTAATCATCTCAGGACTCTTTTATGATTGTTTTTATGAATTTCTACGGACGTTTCGACAAGTTGAGGCAATATGGCAAATCTGCCGATATAAAATTAATTATAAACTATTTATTGGTGCGTCCAACTAATGTATATATAGTGTTTGCGAAGCTTAGGACATAAGGAACAACTTTCGTGAAGGAACTACGGTGTTTCGAGCGTTCATTGGAAAGGTATGTTAAGGTTATTCCCTTTATCGACATGTTTCCTTAGAGTAGTTAATGTTGGTGATCTTGTAGATGTATTTGTGAATGGTTGGCTGATTGGGTGGTTATATCCCCTCATTTTAGGGACTCACGATCTGTTAAGAAAGACCCTAAGTTAAGAACGACTTAGCAATTTATAGCTAAATGGCTCGCCTTCAGCCTAGTTAATTGTTTGTTGTTGACCTTGGGGCTATTGTGGTTAGTTGTTGAGCTATGAACTGCCTATGGGGCTATGATGTTGTCTAATAGGACTATATTATGCCTAGAAGGGCTATGAGTTGCCTACAAGGCTATATTGACGCCTAAGAAGGCTATGTGCTTCCTACAGAATCATGTTATTGCCTAAGAGGGCTATTAATTGTCTATAAGCTACGTTGATGCCTAAGAGCTATGTGCTGCCTACGGGGCTATATTAATGTCTATGATGGCTATGTGATTGCCTACAGGGCTAGGGGACTACTGGTAGGGGTATATAGGCTGATTGACACCTTCCTGGCTTATGGGGGCCTGAGTAGGTGGTCTTGTGTGCTGTTTGTACCTGCCGAGCTAATGGGGGCTTGGTTAGGTTGTTGTTTTATTATTTTTGATAAGTTTAAATTTAGTAGCAGGTCAGTTAACTTATCTTATCCTTGATTTATTTATCAGATTATTCTAGTAAATCAGGATACCTCATCATAGACAATTGCCTTTCATACTCTGTACATTATTTTGTACTGACGCCCCATTCCCTGGGGGCGCTGCATTCATGCATGCAGGTCCTGAAAGACGACTGAGTAGACCTCCTCAGCAGCAAGATTGACTTTTATCCGGTTGGTTTGCTCCTTTCCTTCGGAGATGTCAGAGTTGGGAGGTTTGTTACCTTTTGTTGCATATATCTTTATGGGTAGGCGGGGCCCTGTCCCTCTAATATTTACTACTCTTAGAGACTTCCAAACTAGTGTGTGGGGTGTATAGCTACGTTATGGCCATACTGGCCTATGTGGTTAGTTTGCTAAAGCTTTTGAGCTGTTTGATGTATTGTATTGATATAAACCGGTTTTTTGTTTTGGTATAGATATCATGGTGGCCTCGACGGCCCAATCAGGACTTCTGTGCTAGTTGGATATTTATTTATATGATCTCTTGGGAGTAGCTGTTTCTTTTATAGATCAGTTTGCAGGGACCTTGCCGGCCGATGGCTTAGTTTTAAGCCGAGATATACTTGTTTGATTTCTTGATTACGTGTGGCTGCCATGCTCTAGTAGCAAATGGTTCAGTAGGGTCGGCTCGAGCCTGAGTTTTGGCATTAGGAGCCAGTTGCGCCCCTCAAATTCGGGGTGTGACAAACTTGGTATCAGAGCAACGTCGTATCCTAGGGAGTCTGCAAGCCGTGTCTAGTAGAGTCTTGTTTAGAAATGTGTAGTGCACCACATTAGATAAGCAAGAAGCTACCGGGCATCTTAGAATGACTATCCTTCTTTTGCTCACCTCGTGCTATAGAGCGGTGTCTTAAGGGTTGAGGTTTCTGGCTTATAATTGATATTTGTATGCAGACCTCGTGCTATAGAGCGATGTCTTAAGGGTTGAGGTTTCTGGCTTATAATTGATATTTGTATGCAGATAGAGATGGCTGACACCAGACAGACCCCAACTTGCGAGGAACTAGATACAACTGCAGGCGAGGGTACTGGCAAGGTACCACAGGTGGAGGCAGCCCATTGTGAGACCCAGGGGGACACATTTTCTCAGCCTCCTATAGCTACTCCACCACTTCAGGAGCCTCCGAGGGCTACAAGACCCCCGGCTCCACCAGCAGTATCACCTCTAGTTCCTCCTATTCCATCTGATCATGATTTCAAGAGTGCAATAATGCTAGCATAGTTAGTAGCCGCACAATACCAGCTAGTTGTTCCAGATGCTGCCGGACCTTCTGAAGGGCCCGGAAGTTCGAGAGTCCATGAATTTCTATCCTTGAATCCTCCACAGTTTACAGGGACAGATCGCAGAGAGGACCCTCTGCACTTTGTTGATCAGCTTCATAGAATCTTTAGAGTCATGCATGCCTGAGTCAGCTGAGTTAGCAGCATTTCGATTGCGTGATGTTGCAGTATTTTGGTACGAAAGCTCGGAGAGATCTAGTGGAAAAGATGCATCTCTACACACTTGGGATAGCTTTGCAGAAGCTTTCTTAAATCATTATTTACCTCGGAAGATTAGGGATAGCTGGGTGGACCAGTTTCTGAACCTTCGACAGAGCAGCATGAGTGTCCGAGAGTACGGGATGAGATTTGATTCATTGGCTAGATATACACCAGCATTTGTTGATACGATGCATGATAAGGTGCGTAGTTTTGTGTGAGGGCTTGACTCAGACTATATCGACGCTTGTTCTACCGCTGCACTAAATGATATTATGGATATCTCATGAATTCAGGCCATTGCATAAGGCATAGAGGATCACCGACATCTACAGTATATGACTGAGAGGGTCGATAGAGAGACGGAAGAGGGATAGGCCCACTAGTTCAAATGGAGATATTCAGGGTGGTCCCAGACCTCGATATTCTAGTAGGTCACCTAGACTTCCACCACAGCAGGTCCAGGGGAGTAGATTTGATTGTCATGGACAGTCAGGCCCAGGTGGGGGTTCACGAGCATCAGGCTCTCAGCAGGAGAGAGACTCAGACCAGGCTAGGACAGCACCACCACGTTGCGTAACTTGTAGTAGGATTCATTTTCGGAGGTGCAAACAGGGTTCCACAGGTTGTTATTCTTGTGCATAGGAGGGGCATGGGTGGAGAAACTACCCTACCATAGGTCAGGGTGGTATAGTTCAGTCGACCAGGTCAGCAGTAGGTTCCTCTTCATCTGCACAGTCTACGGGGCGTGGACCCCAGACTTCAGCACGTAGAGATAGGGGCGGAGGCAGAGAGGGAGCATCTAGTTATGGTAGTGGACAAAATCGTACATATTCATTAACCGGCCAACAGGACTCAGTGTCATCACCAAATATTGTGACAGGTACATTGATTGTTTGCTCCCGTTGTGTTTATGCTTTGATAAATCCTAGATCTACTCTATCTTATGCTACTCCATTTATTTCGGGGAACTTATGTATAGTAGCAGAGTCATTAGATCGACCCTTTATTGTATCTACACCAGTTGGTGAGTCTAATGTTGGCAGGAGAGTCTATCGTGGTTGCACGGTAGAAATTATCGACCGTCAGACCTCTGTAGATCGCGTAGAGTTAGAGATGGTCGATTTCAACGTCATTATGGGTATGGATTGGTTAGCGTCTTGTTATGCTAATGTTGTGTGCCGGACAAAGATTGTTAGATTTCACTTTCCAGAAGAGGCAGTTCGGGAATGGAAAGGCGATACAGCAACGCCGAAAGTTGGGTTTATTTCCTATCTTAGGCGAGGAGGATGATTACCAAGAGTTGTATTTATCATCTTGTTCACGTTCATGATATAGATGCAGAACCACCAACTCTTCAGTCTATTTCAGTAGTTAATGGGTTTCTAGATGTATTTCCAGACGAACTCCCTCATATCCCTCCAGAACGGGAAATTGATTTTGCTATCGATATGATACCAAGTACACAACCCATATCTATCCCTCCTTATAGAATGGCTCTTGCTGAGCTAAAGGAGTTGAAGGATCAACTGAAAGACTTGCTGGATAAAGGCTTTATTAGACCTCGTGCTTCACCATGGGGTGCACCAGTGTTGTTCGTAAGGAAGAAAGATGGCTCACTAAGAATGTGTATCGATTACCGACAAACTGAAAAAGGCAATTATAAAGAATAAGTATCCCCTTCCAAGGATAGATGACTTGTTTGATCAGTTACAAGGTACTAAGTGTTTCTCAAAGATTGATTTAAGATCAGGGTATCACCAGATACGAGTTCGGGAGAAAGACGTTCCAAAGACAGCTTTTAGAACTAGATATGGACAGTTTGAGTTCTTGGTAATGTCTTTTGGATTAACTAATGCCCCAGCAGTGTTCATGGACCTGATGAATAGTATATTCGAGCCGTATCTAGACTTGTTTGTGATTGTATTTATTAATGATATTTTGGTGTATTCACGTTCAAAAGATGAGCATTCAAATCATCTGTGAGCAGTCCTTCAGGTTCTTCGAGATAGAGAACTTTATGTAAAGTTTTCCAAGTGTGAGTTCTAGTTGATCTCTGTAGCTTTCTTAATCCATATTGTATCAGATGCAGGCATTGTGGTTGATACACAAAAGGTTGAGGCCGTAAAAACTAGGCCTAGACCTATGACTCCGATCGAGGTTCGTAGTTTCTTAGGGTTAGCTGGGTACTACAAAAGGTTTGTGGAGGGGTTTTCTTCACTTTTAGCACCATTAACGAAGCTGGCTAAAGAAGCAGCTAAGTTCTAGTGGACTGAGGCTTGCGAGCATAGTTTCCCGGAGCTAAAGGACAGGTTGACATCAGCACCAGTTCTAGGAATGCCAGAGGGTTCAGAAGGCTATGTGGTGTACTGTGATGCTTCTGGTTTTGGGTTGGGATGTGTTGTAATGCAACATGGTAAGGTTATCGCATATGCTTCAAGGCAGTTGAGGAAGCATGAGAAGAACTATCCGACCCACGATTTAGAGTTGGCTGCAGTTGTGCATGTATTAAAGATCTGGAGACACTATTTATATGGCGTTCATGTTGACATCTTCACAGATCATTAAAACCTTCAATATATATTTAAACAAAAAGAGTTAAATCTGCGACAACGTCGATGGCTTAAGTTACTGGAAGACTACGACGTGGATATTTTATATCATCCAGGAAAGGCGAATGTGGTAGCCGATGCCCTCAATCAAAAATCTATGGGTAGTTTATCCCACTTAAGTATTGAAAGCGGGAGCTAGAGAGAGAGCTTAATCAGTTAGCTATCTTAGGAGTCAGATTGTTAGTGGCAGACGATAGTGGGCTCACAATTCAGGATACAGCCGTATCATCTCTAGTTGTAAAAGTAAAATCACGACAACAAGGGGATCCTAGCTTAGAGAATCTTAGAGCTAAGGCTCAGGATCAACAGTCTTTATCATTTGATATAGCAGAAGATGGAGTCCTCAGACATAGCGGTCGATTGTTTGTTCTGAATGTTGCAGGGCTTCGACATCGAATTATGGAAGAGGCACATCATTCCCACTATTCTATTCACCCTGGTTCGACAAAGATGTACCATGATATTAAGGAGATCTATTGGTGGCACGGGATGAAGAAGGACGTTGCTGAGTTTGTGGCGCAGTGTCCTAACTGCCAACAGTTGAAGGTTGAGCACCAAAAGCCTACTGGGCTAGTTCAGGAGATAGCCATTCCTTTGTGGAAGTGGGAAGTAAATAATATGGATTTTATTACAGGGTTACCTCAATCGCTTCGCAAGTTTGACTCTATTTGGGTAATTGTTGATAGACTAAAAAAATCAGCCCACTTCTTACCAGTCAGGGCTACTTTTTCGGCCGAAGACTATGCAGGGCTCTATATTAGAGAGATTGTTAGGCTACACGGTGTCCCAGTATCTATTATCTCTGATAGAGGAGCAAAATTTACCCCAACTTCTGGAGGTCCTTCCAGAAAGGATTAGGGACACAAGTTAATCTTTGTACCACCTATCACCCTCAAACAGATGGCCAGGCTGAGCGCACAGTTTTGACACTTGAGGATATGTTACGGGTGTGTGCGCTAGACTTCAAGGGAAGTTGGGATGACCACTTGCCTCTTATTGAGTTCGCATACAATAATAGTTATCATTCAAGCATCGGGATGGCACCTTATGAGGCTTTGTATGGGAGAAAATGTAGATCCCCTATTGGATGGTTTGAGGCAGGTGAGTCAGGGTTGATTGCACCCGACTTAGTCCAGCAGACAGTAGACAAAGTTAAGGTTATTCGGGAGAGGTTGCTAACAGCTCAAAGCCGACAGAAGTCATACTCAGATATGCGATGAAGGAACTTAGAGTTTTCTGTCGATGACTGGGTATTCTTAAAACTCTCTCCTATGAAAGATGTTATGAGATTTTGCAAAAAAGGCAAGATTATTCCAAGATTCATTGGGCCATACCGGATTCCTCGAAGGGTAGGACAAGTGGCTTATGAGTTAGAATTGCCTTCGGGGCTAGAATCTGTTCATCCAGTTTTTTATGTATCGATACTACGAAAGTGTGTTAGAGACCCTTATCAGGTTGTCCCAGTTGAGGATGTTCAGATCACAAAGGATTTGTCCTACGAGGAAACTCCAGTTGCCATATTAGATCGACAGGTCCATAAATTGAGCACCAAGGAGGTGTCTTCGGTTAAAGTATTGTGGAGAAACAAGAATAGAGAAGAGGTGACCTAGTAAGCTGGGGATGGAATGAGGTCCAAATATCCTCACTTGTTTCATACCCCAGGGTGATAGCATATCAATTTATATTAGTGAAGTAAGGTTAGATACCTAATCACTTTTTTTTTATTTCTTATTATTTAGGTTTTTGTCGTTGTATTTTGCTCGCACTGTTATTGCGGAGCTATAGTGCTTAGCTATTTATGCCGTCAGATGACACGCCTAGGCTAGAATTTCTGTATTTCAGGTTATGGATAGTCACATTCAAAAATGATACTTTGCCTATACTTTGGCAATTCCTAGGGACATGATTGTGTGACTCAGATTTTTTTTTCATTCGAGGACGAATGTTTCTAAGGGAGGAAGAATGTAACACCCCGACTTTTCCAAAATGTCAAAATTAACTCGCACCTTCGCGGAAAGAAAAACAGGGTAAGTAATAAATTAAAAAGGATGTGGTATGTAATATTTTAAGTGTTCAAATGTTTTATCTCAAGTTTTGAAGTTAAGTAAGTGGCAAAATAAAAGTTGGCGAAAGTTATCATAGGTTCCTTTTAAAGATTTCTTTGAAATTTAGGTCAAATGTATTGGATTTTTTCTCCCAATACATAAAGATTTAAAAGGCCTATTACCCATTAATTCGAAGGCCTACGAGTCTAGTTTGCAACGCACAAAACCGTGTATCAAACGGACATCCGAGTAAAAAGGTATGAGGGTTTTACTAGGGACTGCCAAGGCAGAATCCGGGTCGGATCTGGGTTGGGTAAAGAAATATGGTATGTCGGCTATTTAACGTTTTTAGCCATCGAAACAGTTCATTTCAGTTCTAAAACCAGAGAGAAAGCTTAGGGGAGGGTTTCTATGAAGTCCTAGCATAATGAAGGTTAGTTTGAAGATTTCTACCATTAAATAGTGCCCCCGTGCCTAGAAACGTATTCCCTACACGTGGCAATCATTTTTCCCTTCTATTTGCTGCATTTGGAGCTGATTTTTGAAGATATAAATTTGTAATTATTGGTGTTTGTTCAAGGTTTTAACTTGGTTAACTAAGGTAATCATCTCGGGACTCTTTTATGATTGTTTTTATGAACTTTTACGGACGTTTCGACAAGTTGGGGTAATATGGAAAATCTACCTATATAAGATTAATTATAAACTGTTTATAGGTGCGTACCAGCTGATATACATTGTTTGCGAAGGTTAGGACATAAGGAACAACTTTTGTTAAGGAACTACGGTCTTTCAAGCATTCATTGGAAAGGTATGTTAAGGTTATTTCCTTTATCGACATGTTTCCTTAGATGTAGTTAACGTTGGTGATCTTGTAGATGTATTTGTGAATGGTTGGCTGATTGGGTGGTTATATCCCCTCATTTTAGGGACTCACGATCTGTTAAGAAAGACCCTAAGTTAAGAATGACTTGGAGATTATTCATATATATATTGTTTAAAGCTAAATTGCTCGCCTTCAGCCCAGTTAATTGTTTGTTGTTGCCCTTGGGGCTATTGTGGTTAGCTGTTGAGATATGAACTGCCTATGGGGGCTATGATGTTGTCTAATAGGACTATATTATGCCTAGAAGGGCTATGAGTTACCTACAGTGCTATATTGACGCCTAAGATGGCTATGTGCTTCCTACAGGGTCATGTTATTGCCTAAGAGGGCTATGAATTGTCTATAAGCTATGCTGATGCCTAATAGAGCTATGTGCTGCCTACAGGGGCATATTAATGCCTAAAAGGCCTATGTGATTGCCTACGGGGCTAGGGGACTACTAGTAGGGGTATATAGGCTGATTGGCACCTTCTGGGCTTATGGGGGCCTTAGTATGTGGTATTGTGTGCTATTTGTACTTGCCGAGCTTGTGGGGGCTTGGTTAGGTTGTTGTTTTATTATTTTTGATAAGTTTAAATTTAGGAGCAGGCCAGTACACTTATCTTATCCTTGATTTACTTATCAGATTATTCTAGTATATGAGGATACCTCATCATAGACTATTGTCTTCCATACTCTGTACATTATTTTGTATTGACGCTCCATTGCCTGGGGGCACTGCATTCATGCATGCAGGTCCTAAGAGACGACTGAGTAGACCTTATCAGTAGCAGGATTGACTTTTATCAGGTTGGCTAGCCCCTTTCCTTTGGAGCTGCTAGAGTTGGGAGGTTTGTTACCTTTTGTTGCATATATCTTTATGGGTAGGTTGGGCCCTGTCTCTCTAATCTTCACTACTCTTAGAGACTTGCAGACTAGTGTGTGGTATGTATAGCTACGTTATGGCCATACTGGCCTATGTGGTTGGTTTGCTAAAGATTGTGAGCTGTTTGATGTATTGTATTGATATAAACCTGTTTTTAGTTTTGGTATAGATATCATGGTAGCCTCGACAGCCCAATTAGGACTTCTGTGCTAGTTGGCTATTTATTTATATGATCTCCTGGGAGTAGCTGTTTCTTTTATAGATCAATTTGCAGGGACCTTTCCGGCCGATGGCATAGTTTTAAGCCGAGATATACTTGTTTGATTTCTTGATTGCGTGTGGCTGCTATGCGCTAGTAGCAAATGGTTCAGTAGGGTCGGCTCGGGCCTGAGTTTTGGCATTAGGAGCCAGTTGCACCCCTCGAGTTTAGGGTGTGACAAACTTGGTATCAGAGCAACGTCGTATCCTAGGGAGTCTGCAAGCCGTGGCTAGTAGAGTCTTGTTTATAAATGTGTTGTGCACCACATTTGATAAGCGAGAAGCTACCGGGCATGTTAGAATGACTATCCTTCTTTTGCTAACCTCGTGCTATAGAGCGGTGTCTTAAGGGTTGAGGTTTCTGGCTTATAATTGATATTTGTATGTAGATAGAGATGGCTGACACCAGACAGACCACAACTAGCCAGGAACTAGATACAACTGCAGGCGAGGGTACTGGCAAGGTACCACAGGTGGAGGCAGCC
>JAJOOH010001930.1:0-30718 GCA_029582605.1 Solanum gracilifrons | reverse complement strand
CGTAGATTCTACATCCAAATGGGGATTGCATTCACTAGAATAAAAATCATTCTTCTCAATCAAAACTCTTAACATTTGATAAGTAAAATTGGGGCTATTAGGATCACTCGTTTGTGACTCACCGCCTGAATCCGAAGTCAGCGGTCTCCTCAAGCACAAGTAACACCCTCCTCCTCCTCCGCCACTTCCTTCCCTTCTTCTCTCCGAATTTCCAGAAACCCCTTTTCGTTTCCTCCTCAACAACGTACTTTTAACCTTTCTAAACCGAAAGCAAGTTACCCTTTTCCCCTTATTCTTTCTAAAATCCTTATTGTTATCACCTTCCTCTTCTGAATCATCCGTCTCCTTACACCGACTACCACCAACGGCATCTTCTTCGCCGCCGCTTCCCCCACCGCCATCAACAGTACTGGGTTGATTGTTGGTGGAAACAGACATAAAAATGTAAAAGTTAAATCAAAGAAAGAATAGGACCACAATCATGAATGTGGGATATGACGAAAGTATCTGTAAGTGTAGTTCTGCAGATAGTGGATGACGAAGAGTGTGTATAATTGAAAGAGAAGAAAAAGTGTTGAGAGAATTTGAATTGAAAGAAACGAGAAACAGGAGAGAGAGAGAGAGAGAGAGAGAGAGAAAAGGGAGTTGCAGGATATGGTTATTGACGCCAAATTTGTCGGGTTTGCTCACGGGTAACCCTTTAACTACTTGACAGCTGGACCACATTCATTACGTGTTATTTTTATTTTTTTTCCTTTTATATTTTCATGGCAGGTACTATTTAACAATTTTTATTGACGGACATTATTTCTTGATACTTGATAGGCTCATAAATCGTCTAGTTTACAAAATTATATATTATTAGTTCTACAATTTAAATTTATATATTTATAAATCATACGAAAATAATTTAGACTTCTGTCCACTTGATAGGCTCAAAGAAGAAGTTTAATCATAATAGATTTCTCTAGCTACACACTGGTGCCACGTGTTACTTACACATTTAGAATTAGTTTACGTTTTCTTATGGGAAATAATTGTTTATGTACACTGGACAATATTCTTAGAGCTACATAAAGTTTTTTTTGTGTTTTTTTTTCCTTTTAGGGATTTCGAAAACTAAATTAAATTTATATGGTTCACTAGAAATAGAGTTATATAACTATCAATTTTTCATAAAATCATTTGGTACTTGAACGTAAATTAAATCAAATTTTTTTTTTTATGAATTATAATAATCATAAAATAAAATTAGATATTCACATTTTTAAAAAAATAAATAAGAATTAGGAGTGTGTTTAATACGAAGGGAAATGTTTTCCTCCATATTAGACACACATCTAAATCATTTATTTCGAGTAGGATTAATTGATTCAGAACATTTACTTTGGAAGTTTATCGTACAAGATAAATATTTGGTAAAAAAATATTAATATATAAATTAGTGTACGGTGAATGATAATATATACAAGTATAGTCATGAGTAGAATTATAAGGAACTAACTTTATTGATAGTTATGGTATACCATTTTTCTTTTAAAAATACAAGTATAGAGAATTAAGATTGATCATTTCTATTTTTCATATGGGAAAGATTTTTATTAGTTAACACAAAAATTAATGACCGGATATTTCTAAATGAGCCCCTGTGTTGAGAAATGCAGCTTTCGGCCAAACCATTCAGAATAATTTTTTTGAAAACTATCTAGGTCATAAAATTTAAAATAATAACATGTTCATATTTCAATTCAAAGTAATTCAATAAATACTCATTCTTTTAAAAAAAATAATTACAATTCATATCAGTCATTCATTAAGGCTGATAATTTTCGCTTAACTGATACTGAATCATATATTGTATTGGTATCATTAAAGCAAATAATTTCACTTAACTGATGCTAAATCAATATATATATTGTATTAGTATCATTAAGATTTCTTATTCAAAAATTACTCATTAGTCAATGATATCAATTCATTATTAAACTCTTAAATTTGCTAACAAATTATGTGGAAACTTGCACTAAGATTTGTTTCAATGAAACACTTTAACACATGATCAAGTGTTCTTATTACATATTTTAATTTACAATTTGATTTTTTTTTTGTTTGGTATATTTGTTTTTTTGCTTATTTTTATGTTTAAAAAAAAATTGTTCAATGCCAATTCGGTCCCTTTTTCCCCTAATTGACGGAACACGCGGAATATACTTGCTCTTACACTTATCTATCACCCTACCTAATTAACTTGGCCAATTTTTAGGCGCAACTTAAAGAAATTTTTAGTACATTGATATAAAGAAAATTAGGGTCGGCTATGCTTGTAATTATTAGTTGAAAACAATTGTTGAGTTTCCCATACAAAACATTGATTTATTTTATTTAAATAAATATTATTATAGCTTTAATACAAAAGTGCTGACGTCCTAATAATTAATAATAGAGCAAAACTGGTTTAGTAGGTATGGGTTCGAAAGTGGTGGACCCTTGCCAAGTTAGCTAATGATTGCTGGGTCATTTTTTTTTTTTAAATCTCAGGATAACCCGCAGCCGCTACAATCTCTGTCACAGCCTCTGCCCTTACAGTGAGCACTCTGTGGTGAGCACTTTGTGCGCACTGGGTAAACGCCCACTGTGTAATAGCCTGCAAACCACACAGGGGTGTAAACCGCACTAGGCAAGCCCTATGCGACAGGCTCGACTCAGAAGACATTGAGGGGGGAATCGATCTCGGGTCATCCGTGTGGATAACCACCCTCCAAGCCAACTGAGTCATCCCGAAAGACAACTGGTCATAATTTATACCAACAAAATCATGACAAAATGGGATTGGCAACTTGGGCTTTAACTCTAGTTTTTGTTTGGGTTTTGGTTGTAGGGCTTAAATGTTTCTATAATCTTTGATCAAAGGGATTGATTGATTTGCATTGCTTGGCCTTTTTTTTATGGGGTGATTTATAAAAATGACTTTAAAAGTAGGTGATCTTCAACTCTTAGGCATACCTTTAGTTTAACAATTTTTACTCCATGGATAAAACTTTTGATTTTGGATTTTAAAGCTTTCCTCATGAGCAATATCACCAAATTTTTTTAAAGGTTATTGGATGTAATTTCTTGTTTTTGATGTCACTCTTTGAATCCATTCCTCATAAGTTAAAATATGGTAAATTCATGCTATAAAAGTGGTTTCGTAATTTTTATTTCGTATGAAATTTATCCATATTGAAATAGTGGTCTTGTTATGAATGGGGCAAGATCAGTTATAGCAAAGTAGCCCAATACCATATTAAGGGGTTTATCTGTGGGTCCAAGTTAATAAACAACACATTTCAGGGAAAATAGTCTAATGCAAATTGTTGAGTAAATAGTCTAATTCCTCTCATTTTCATTCTACAGTCTGAATTTCTCGTCCCATTCAAGACTGTATTCTTTAGTTACATGTAATTTCAGTATTTTCATCATAATTTGATAATTTGAGTATTGTTATTACAAATATATAGTTGTAATCTTGTTCCAATTCTTATTAATATAGTGAGAATTGTTACCGACCTCAAAAAGGTAAAGGTCATTTGTACAAATTCCCCTGATTAAAGAGATCATTGTAATAATAAGATTTTGCAGAACTTGCCGTTGACAATTTAGTGGTGGACTTGGTTATCAAAACAAAAAAAACTAACTAGCCACTCTAACACTCATTTTAGAAAGTGTCTTTCTCAATACTCAAATCGGTACAGTTCAAAATATAAATACTTTACAAATATTGTTGGATAGATTCAACGAATTACCAAGTCTTAATAATATTGGAAGAAGTTTAAGCTGGTCATAATTTTAAAAATTAAAATATAACACACGAAACATTATATTTTTTATTCAGGTTTGGTGGCTTCAATACCTAACACTCGTATTTTGACATATAAGTTTGTAATTAATGTACTACAATTATAAAAGAAGTTTAGTAGTAATATCTAATGGAAAAAACCTACCCGCACCGGGTGTTTACATCAAGCCAATGCAATTTCTATTATTACGTGATTTAATGGAGTAAAATGAACTATAAATTTAAACACATGACATGCATGTAGTGGCTTGGTGTAAACACCCGACGCGAATAAGTTTTATCCATATCTCATATATATATGTTAGAGAAAATTAATTTGTTTCCGTGTATTTTGTCTTGACATCTTCAAATAGACATTAGTTTTCTAACTTTGACGTATACTTCCATTTTGGATTGCATATAAGATAATAAATAAATAAATTTTATAAAAGGAAAAAGAGTTAAAAAGGAAGAAGGAAAAGTAACAATCATACGTTGAGACATAAGTAATGCAACATGATTTTGTCCGAGTTTAATAAAAGACACATTTGTGTTGATAGAGAATACACACAAAATAATTTAACTTAAATACACTGACAATATAAAGAAAATTAAAAGTATTAATATAGCAAGTTATTTATAACTCTCTTCGTCCCATTTTATGTGTCACTGTTTAACTTGACACGACGTTTAAGAGAAAAATGAAAACTTTTAAAACTTGTGATCTAAAATAATCCTTAAATTTTTATGTGGTGAGTAAATCATTTCATTAAAGGATATTAAAGGAGAATTTCAAATTTATATTGTTTCTAATTATAATAAAGTGATATTCTTTTTTGAATAGACTAAAAAAAAGAATGGTACATAAAATAGGACAAATGGAGTATATCTTTTTTAGGTTAACTAGAGATCTCGGGATCAACTTAACCCAAAAGACTGACTCATTAAGGGAAATTTGCCCAAACTCACCCCCTCACGTCTAGGACCGGATATATGCTGGATAAGCAACTTAATATAGGTGTCCAAAATCGGAAAACAAGAATTAGGACGAGTTATGCTTTGATAAAAGAAATGAATTTTGAATCTAATTTAACCTCCAAAAGTTAGCTAATAAAGTGAGGATTGTCCGAACCACCGCGGTGGGACTCTTCACATCATCTTTGTCTGATGGTTATATATAATTAAACATTGTCACTAAAGAAAAACTAATATTTTTGTAGTGAATGTGTTTAAAGAAACCACTGTTATGATCACACCTAGTTGTAAAGATAACCAAGCCAGTAAACATTAGTTATTGAAATTTGAACTGGTCCCCTGTTTTTGCCCTCTTGGCTACTTTTTCAACTAATAAAAAAACTTGACCACCTTCTGGTGTAGTTCCTTTTTCATCATCATATAAAGAGAAAATCACGTAAAATTCATCAAAGTGAAGTTGAGTTTAGAAAATAATTGATGAGAAAAGGATCAAGAAAAATGTGGTGGGTGGTGCCATCATGTACAAGCAGATCATCAAAGAACTTCAAGACTCAACCAATACTGGATATTGAAGAAATACTGAAGATGAAACTCGAAACGATTAAAGAAGAGCCAGAAATCTCTGAAGAAAATGTGAAGTTAACGAAGACGAATACTATGAGCAAGCAATTAGTGAAGAAGATTCAGCTCAAAGTCAAGAAGGGTCGTATTTTTTCGCATAAATTTAGTCTTAAAGAATGTTATGTTCTGTTCATGACTGGTTTGGCTACCAAAGGTGCGTTAAATGGTCTTCCTAGATATTAATTAAGATTAGTATTGCTATGTTTTGATGATCAATTAATATTCAAGCTCAAACATGGATCTAGGTCGGATTCTCTCAAATTCAATTGGACCTGGTGCTTATGTATATGCATATGCAAACAAATTAAAATGTATGCATAAACTGTAATTCTGAATTCACTGACTTTAGATCCTGAATTCGTCTAGTTTAAAGCTATTGTTTCTTTCTAAGTGGATGTATACTTTAACGAAATCCTGTACAAATATATTACGGTATGCCTTTTTCTTCAATAGTTTCTGCAGAAATTGGTGTGTGCAAACACAGAAAAGAGTATTGTAAATATTAGTACTGTTATCGCAAATGATGTTTTTAAATTTTAGATTACTGGTACTGCTGAGAATAGATGTGGATTTGATTCACACTATTCTGATCTTTTTCTTCCTTAGCTGCCTATGTAATCTATATTTTACGGACTATTGGAATACCCTTTTCAACTTCAATCAAATGTTCTCCAAAAGCATAGAGATAATTGATTTTCATGTAATGACAATTAAGTTGTATTATCGAGGTACTTGGAACAATTTATTCGTTAAATCTCATCGTAATCAATCAACTACACAAATTCTAAAATAATTAACAGAATATGATTGGTATCAATTCCATTTTCATTCAAATATTTAATCAATTGAAAGCATATGCAGCAATCACAAAAATATCCAACAACACTCAAAACTGGGCATATCTGCAACAAAGAAATAAGTGGCATAATAATTATAGAGGTCCATTGTCCATACTGATGTTCCCCTTTCCATATCTGCAAAGGAAGGTGGGAAATTTAAATAATGAAAAATGGAGGGAGCATGAAGATAACATGGGCCAAGTGAAAAGTGTCATTTATGATCCCTTTCAAAATCATTTGTTCTAATTTAACTTTGCCAAAGAAATTTGGAACACTAGAAAATGGCCTCACAATAACTTTGTCACTCAAGTCATCTCAATTATTCATGTAAAAGCCCAATAAACTTAGTTTTTGAAAAATCCAATTGGATTATTCTAAGTTCCAACTCATAGGAAAAGAAAGAAAAAAAACAATCTCATGTAGAACAGGACAATGAAGTATAAAATTCATTCGACAGCTCTTGATTTACTAACGAACCTTCATCTCTTCATTGATTCAGCAGTTGATGGTTAAGCCTGTGACAACTTCCATAATCCACTAGTTATCATGCTCTCTCAGTTCAGAGAACTCGACTGATGAGACGTCAACAACTATCATCACATACTCAAGAACAAAATAGAGGCTAGTATAATTTCCGGACTATGGAGAATAATGTACATTTTAGATAAACTTCACACTACTTTTCTTGTCATGCAAGTGCACAACACCACATTAAATCATTCAATTCCTCAATCTTAACATCCAAATAGATTCTTGTGAAATTTATAATCTTGAAAATAAGACATGTTACGTGCTGCTACAATAGGTAAGTAAAGTATAATATGATGATAATATATATATAATGACTTAAAACATATAATTTTCCAAATGAAGTCTTCATTAAAACTCTTGTGATTAAAAGCAGGGTTCATGTCCCTATCAAAAGAAATTCTTTGGCGATTTTACAGGGGAATGAGATAGGACAGGGAGTCCCCATTGACAAGACAATACAAAAGCAGGACACACATCTTCCATATTCTTCATCCTTTTCACTATCTCCCCATAAATCCTAGCAACCTTCCTTGACAACATTACAAAAGAAGAAAATGACTTCCAATTCAACTTTCTAGACTTTGATAACTTAAAACCTCTAAATCTTCCATTCATTTTCTTGATAAGCCAACACCTTTTTGGCCTTATTACAATTACCCTCTCTTCAACAAGTCTCTCATATCTTCCTTGAAACCCCATCTTCAAAATAAGTTCTTACTCTATGCAGAAACTAACAGAGTATTTATAGAGAAAAAAAAAAGAGAAGGAATGCGCGCCGTTAGTTGGCACATGGAGAATCTTGATCTTTGTATAACTTCAAAGATAGAGAAATTAACATAAAAGAACAGAGCTTTTTAGAACAGAGTAATGTATACTACTAACTACTAAGTAAGCTGCATATATATATATATATAAATAAGAAAAGATGCTGTTCTATTCATTTAGACACATGGGTAGCACAATGGATTTCAAGTTTTAAACTAACATAACAGCTCAATGGTCTGCATAGCCACTCATATTCTCTTACAGAGTTTTTGTTTGTTTCTGTTGGTAATGTGATTAGCAGATGAGATGAATGGAATATCATTGTCATGTGCAATGATTAATCTGTAAAATTTCAAAAAAATTTATTGGAATGCCAATGATTTGTTTGGAAGATGTGGAATTTTAGCAGCTTTATATTCAGAACAAGACAAAGATTTTAGTCCCTTTTTTTTTATGTATATGACAGAGTTTAGTTTGGAAAGTTTCAGTGTATGGACAGAGATTGGTCAAGGCGCTAATCAGTCTAAACTTGATAAAACAGCGTACATTTTAATTCTAAATGTTGATTAGTTTAAGGGATTCACTTCTAGTTAAGACTAATAATGTAATTGAGGTCTAAATTACAAATGCAAAGTAGGGATTAAAAGGTCATTAAGAGGTTGTTTGATAGTTGGTTTGGAGTTGAGTTATGCAAGTATTTTTTTGTGAGCTATACAAGTATTAAATTAAGTAATATCACGTTTGGTAGCTGGTTAGGATGGGTGCTTTTCATGTATAAAATTAGTAAGGTTTTTGGTTTGCAATTCAGGAATCCGTATAATTAATACATGTATAGGTTATGATGAAATTTATGTACTATTATGTTTTGCAAGATATAAATTGAAATAACTAAACTGTACATAACTAATATGTACATAAAATAATACATAGTTTCTCTCGTAACTAATCCTCGTGCTACTAATATGTGTATAATTTTAACCTACTACCAAATGACCAAGTATTTAAGCTGTCTTAATATGGCTAATGGCTTAGTAATCTGTCATGTTGATCAGTGATTTAGCTATTCTAACTTAGGTAATCAAAGGCCAATTTGATGTAAGATTGAATAGCCTTATGCCACGGACTTAAAGTCTCACTAAAGCTCCGTGCGGCACTTGACAACTTACTCACTAATGTGACGGGACATGACACTTAGCTATGGTACTATCCAGAATGGTCTTAAGTTAGCTTGTTGTAGGACTGTCTGGACTCTGGACACAAGATTAGGATTTATGTCCAATGAACTGATCTGGAGGAAGCTAGTGCAACATAACAAGTAGGTAAATTTCAAGATTTATTTGGTAAAACGAACTATTTAGTTATAATAATATAAAAAAGTGATTTTGAGAACTGCGTTAAGTTAAATGAAGATATTCTCTTCAAAATTTTGCTACCATAATTTTCAGATGTCACCATACTCTTGACAAGTAAGTCCAAAATTTATCCATAGGCTTTTATTTTGTTTTAAAATTACCAGTCGTTATACTTTCTTTTCTTTTTTTTTGTTTTTTTTTTAATTTCTTGAAAAGTATAAAAG
The DNA here is from genome assembly GCA_029582605.1 of Solanum gracilifrons. Taxonomy (NCBI): domain Eukaryota; kingdom Viridiplantae; phylum Streptophyta; class Magnoliopsida; order Solanales; family Solanaceae; genus Solanum; species Solanum gracilifrons. Next base: position 21,594 of record JAJOOH010001930.1, on the reverse strand, counting down.
AAAAAGGACATGCAGCTAACTTTTGGCTAACGTACTGACAATATTTTTCATACAGTCAAAACGCCATTTTCCTCCTATTTTCCCCGGTAGGTTATAGGCAAAAGCTTTAACTCTGTATTACAGCTAGTTAATTATAGGTTTTTAATTAACACAACTTTGACCACAAGAAAAGAAATACAACGTAATTAAGTTTTTACACTGTCCTTGTCCATAATGTACAATATAACGCTGCTTAATTAAGCCTAGCTAGTGTAGACTAGTTTCTATGCCTTCAATTTTTTTAAGTCAACTAGTTTGGTTTGATTAATTTAATTACTATAGAATACTCTATATAATAGCTATATTTGGTCAAAGTTACACCCTGTACCATGCAATCTTGGTAAATAAAATCTTGGTCTTTTAATAAATATATTGTTGCCACTATCTAATCTTTTGCATTATGCCTCTGCAAATTTTATCATTTTTCGAAATTGAATGATTTATCCGAAACTCTTTTAAATTAGGAGAATTTGCTCTATTATTATTATAGCTAATTGGTAATCAATCGTCAGATTAAGATAATTAAAGTAACCACTTTAGGAATAAAATTAATTAAAGAATGAATACGTGTCTTGGTTAGATCATTGATTATTGAGAGCTCTAAATAAATAAATAAATAATACTACAGTATTTTGTACAAGAAGTCATTAGAGACTGCATGCCTGCATTTTGTTAAAGTCTATACCAGCTGTATTAAATTAAAATGATTAATGAATTGATCCTTGTCATACTATAGTCACATGGACTCCTCACTCATCTCTTCTGATAAAAAAGATACTTCTGCTCTTAAAGTATCTTCTTTCTTTCAGAACGTCTTAGTTCCTCATGTTGACCAAATGAAATTACTCCATTCCTACGTTTTAATTTGTTTAGAATTGATACAGTATTTCAGAAAGTAAAAATAATAAATTTTAAAGCTCAATCACAAAGAGTGTGATGGGACGATGAAATCCGTCAAATTAAATAATTTTATTCGATATTTAAAACAAAATAAAAAAATCACATGAAGTATAAATTGATTCCGTTCAATCTACTAGTGCTAAGGATACAACATTTCACATTTCCGTATATGATTTGGAAGTATCGAACAATATATATATATATATATCAATATGTGAGAAATTCAATTATGAGACATGATAATTTTCACTTGTCGTAGATGAAACAACAATCGTACTATACATTCCGTGGTGGAACCAGGTTTCCATAGATCAAACAACAATCCTACTATACATGATAATATATCCATAGAATTTTCAATCTAATCTTAATTAATAAAATAATAAATTAATCACATTTCTTTTCTATAGAAGAATAGAGGACTCGAGAAAGCACCATGAATATGTTTTATATATATAAAATGTATCTTTATTAAAATATACATTAATGGTCATATGGACTATAGTATATCTAACTTGTCAGTTTAGTTTGATATTTTACCTAATCAATCAAATATTGTTTCTCTTTTCCAAGTCATAGATCATATGTAGGATTTTACATTGATTTGATTTACTTTTTCAATTTGATTTGATTTTTGAGTTTGATTCAATTTTTCTTCAACACTCCTTCCTTCACCCTTAAACCAAATGTTTAGAGTTTGAGGATGGAGAAACTCGTGATAGGAAATACTTTCTCCTTTAATGAGGCCTATGCAATGTGAATCTAGATTAGTAAAGTCAACGAATATAAAACGTCAGATGGCTATGCCAAAATATTTAATATATGCCAAACGTCAATTTTATGTGATTAACTTTGGAAATAAAGGAAAGAGTGATGTGAGTCTATATTTAATAATCAATTTTTCACATAGAGGACCTAACTGTAGAAAGACCAAACTGGATTCAGACTAATGAGCAATCTTTCTTATTCGTCTCACGTCACTTGTCTTAATTTAATCACATAATAGTCAAATCCCTAGAACCAAACCACTGTCTGATTAAAAAATTTAATTGCTGGCCATGTATAGCTACTAGTAATTTATATATATATGAAAATAATTATCATGTAACACAATGGAAATTTTGACACGAGAATGTCAACATTAAAGTCCCCTCAAGATTTTGTACGTAGAAAGGTTTGGTTTAAACCATAAAAGTCTATGATAATCTTAGCCTTTAAGTAAATAAATAATAAGTACTACTAGTTATAATTGAGATAGGTCAAAACCTTATGATATATAAAGTCATGTGCATGATGCACCATGTGATAATTACATGTACTAAATAATTATAATCTAAAGAGTGATAGAAGTTCCGGTTTAGTTCAAGTCTGCTAAAAGAGCAATCATATATCTGTTAATGTAAATTAATACTATAAAAGAATCACTAGCTATTTGCTTGGTAATTGTAATATCAAGTTTTTGTAGTATTTGTTTGATACACGAGAGATAAACGTAAGTCAGACTAATCGTGTGGTCATACCAACTTTGAAGTGTGAAAAGTAACAATTACTAACAACTTCGTATCACTGTTGTAGAAAACTAAATTAAGGGTTTGTGAGGAAAACATTTTCTTTTTTCTTTTTTTCTGTTGGTCGAAATTTTTGAAAAATATTTTCTATCAAGTTTCTTAAAAAATGAGAAAAAAAAGCTTTTCAAATGGTATAACACATTAATTGTTTCCTCCCTACCCTCTAACATATCACATCTTCACCCCAACCCCAACCCCGTACCCCATATCCCCCTACCACCCCACCCTTATCCTTCTTCGAACCTTTTGATATGTATTACTCCTTAACTATAGATCAGATCTACCAGACATGAAACTCAATTGCGCATATCCACCAAACTTCCATATTATTTGTCTAACAAATGATTTAGAATAATATTTTTTTACTTACATATTAGACACAAGCAAATAAATTGGAAAACTCACTTATTTTATTTTTTTTAAAAAAACATTTCCCTTTGTACCAAACACACCCTAATATTGGATTTCTTATCGTCTTAGGTACTGGTCAAATCAACCCTAATAAGATGAGGTAAGATGGTTGAATTGGGACGGAGTTTTTGAAAATATTTCAATACCATACCCAACCTAAAGTCACGCAAATATGTTTAATTTGGTCAAAACTATAAAGTAGAAGTAAAAGCAATAAATTTAGCACACGCAATTTAGATGAAAAAAAGGAAGCTAAATATAGATAAATGACACCACCTCACTAATTGTCCTTACAAATCAGCTAAAAGACTTGCATGCTCCCTACACCTTTTTAATAATTAGGGTATTCGAGTCAATTCACGCATATTATTTCATTAGATATTTATTATCTAGTCGATGTTAATATACGTATCTGATTATTTTTTCCACCAAAAGTTCAAAACTATGAAAATAATATAATTACCACCAACATTTTGTGTCTCTATATGTTACATAACTTATTTTGTTGACCACTAGGCAATGCTAATTTATTTGTTCCTGTTCAACATTGTATACTAGTAGTACTATTGTACTTTCCATAAACCCAATGGTGTTTAAATTTGGGAAAAATTCTTTTGACCAGAAAATTTAATTAGAATTTGGCAAAAATGGTATTTTACTTTTTTTGAACATTTTTACCCTTTTAACTTTAATATCTTTTAACTAAAAAATGACAAAAAAAAAAGATCAATTTATTTTTTTTTAAAAAAAAAATTATAGAATTTTTAAATTTTTTGACCAAATTTTTTTGGCCATTTAGCATTACCTTTAAATTTGGGACTTAATTTTCTTAAGAAAGTTCTTTTCAAATATGCATGCATCTTGTTTTCCTCTTTTCTCAACTTCCCAAGTGGAAAAAGTCACAAAAAAGAAGCTGGGGTTGTGTGATTAATGTCTCCTTTTTGGCTTCAACCATGGCAGCTTTCCCTAAAATTAGACTAAAAAATTTACAAAAAACGTTTAGAAAAAGCCTAGATTCATGTGCAAATTTCCAAGAGTAATTAATGCACAAAACCTAACAGTTGGCATCAATCTTTTTCTTGATTCTTCAGATTTTAACAATTAAGTAATTATTACTTAAACAATTCTGCATAATGACATTCCATACATGATTAAATAATCACTTCAACCTGATTTTTATGGCAAACAATAAGCTTAACTGCATATATTCAATAGGAAAAGTATTCAAAATACATACCTTATGTACAGCCTAATTAAACTACCCATTCAAATTTATGTTATATCAACCAAAAAAAAGGAACTTTATTAATGTTATCTTATAAAGAGATTGATTACCTATAAACCACAAAAAAATTTGGTACCACTTTGCATTTATTTTTTGTTGTCCTAAAGCATGAGGCATTTTAATAGATTTCAGATTCTCTCTCATTCTTTACCTACTTCTTTCTTTCAAGTTGTTTTGCTTTAATTAATGGTATCATCTACCCAAACTGCTACAGAGCATAACATGTACACAAGAATTAAGCTCAGATTTTATAAATGTATGTTTAAATATTTGTCCGGACATGAAATTTTAGCCAGTTTTGGGACCTCCACACATTTAACTTCTAATTTTAGAAATCACAATATCAAAACTCAAATTTTCAAGCTTCAATTTCAAAATCTACAATCGGGAGCAAAATATACCTATGGACTCCTCATATTATTATACTAACACACCAAACAATTCTATTTTTTGACTGTCCATTCCTCTGATTTAAACTCTGAATTCAACACTAGAATTTTTTTATAAAAAAAATCTGATAAAGTTGTTAACAATATAGCTAATACCATCAATTTTGACTAGACTAAAAAATATTTATACATGCGTTAAAAGCAACTAGAGAAAGAACTTCCAGATTTGGGCATGTTCTAATGTTCATAGTAGAACTTTTTTCCTCCTCCAATACTAATTACTGAAGTTAAAACAAAACCCATTACATAATTAAATCCAAAAAAATAAAGTAACTTAATTAACAAAAGTTGATAATCCTACCAGAAACAAGAAGATGTAGTATTATAGTAACTTGAATTTTGAATTCGACGAAAAAACCTTCTTCTTCTATACCCAAAGATACCATATTTGAGTCTCAACCAAACCAATTTCCTGATTTTTCTTGCTGATCTGAGCTTTACCCATATCACCCTTTTGACTCTAAAGAAAGATTTCTTTACCCTTTCACTCACACTCTTCTTCCTGCTGAATTGATAGCTTCTTAAGAAAAGCTGTCTCTTTTCTATGTCTGTGTACCCTGTTTCTGTTCTGAACATGTTTACTGCTCCATAAGATATCTGTTTTAGAGCCATATTATGATCCATACATATATATATATATATATATATAGGTTGAGAGAGAGAGAAAGAGGAGTTGTGTAGTGGGGAGGAAGAAGGAAGAGTAGTGGTGGTATATAATGGTCGTCAATTTAGGGAAGAGAGGGGTTGGTTGGAGTCTGAATGCTCTGTTTTTTTTTTTGTTTTTTTTTTTTAGGTCAAGCTCTGCTCTGCAATCTATTAATGTTTGCTTTACGGACCATAACGCCGTCGTAAGGATGTGCCTTCATTTTATAGCAACTCCGCCTTCTTTTTCTCCTTTTTTACTTTTCCCATGCTTGTTTGACCTTTTTTTTAAAAATCTTTTTATACCTTTAGTTTTTTTTTTTTGTTTAAATTATTGGTGGAAAATAAAATTTCCAATTGTTTCAGTTTATTTGTCCTAATTTTTATTTTAGGCATGTATTAATTGACCTATTTTAGATGTTTTTAATCTAAAATAACTTTAAATCACTTCAAAATGTTTGGTAAAATTAGGAAGTGTTTTAACCATTTGTTTTTAAGCTAATTTAACAAAAATATATGAAAATTTCTAAGTTAAATTTTTATTTTTCTTAGTTTAAATAAGTTAAATTTTTTGTCTTATATATAGCTTAGAAGGTATAAATTCTAAGCTTAATCAAACGAACCTTGATCTATTTCAAAAAGAATGCTTTTTAAAAAAAAATTAATTCTAATTTTTCACATGTCACCCCACAGAATAAAAGAACATTTTTGATATATTCAACATATATCTAATTTAAAAATCATTAGATTCAAAAGTTTTTTTTACATTTACTAGACAAATAAATTAAAACATAAAAAGTAATTTTATTCATTAAAATTCAGGTAGACAAAACATCCCTTAATATTTCTCCACTAGAATTTAAACACTAATTTTGCTAAATCAATCTCTGAATTGTTGAGTACGTAAACAAAGTCTGATAGTTAGAAAAAGAGAGAGAGAATGCAAATACGGAATAGTTGACCTTTTTTAAGGAGGTCACGTGACAGTTGAGGGTATCGTGGGAAATTGAAAGAAGTTTCAGAGAAAAAATCACGTGACATTTTTGTATGTTTTTTCTATTCGAGACGTGGCATAACTCACCCACGTCAGTTACTTTTGACTTACTTTATTTTGTATTTTTTGGAAAATAAATACTACTATATAAAATTTTGAGAATATATTCTCCTTTGTTTTGATTTATTGCAAGAGTAAATTAATGAAAGCATGATATAGGATATTCTCCCATTTAATTTTCTTCATTTCATCATTTAATTCAAGCATGCAATTTGAGAATGGTACACGATTTTTATACTGTTTATATTTTGTTACATAATAAATGTTCTAGTCTTCCTAATGAAGTCTCTATTTTATTTTATTTATTTATTTACCCGAATTTATACTTCTTCTTTCACTTTTCTGAATAAATTCGTAATGTAGAAAATACAATGGTCATTTAAAAATTCACTTATATTCCAAGATAATATGTTCTAACGTACTCAAATGTGTTTTACCAAGTCATGAATCGTAAATTACATGGTCATAGAGGTTTAGGTAATCCAATTATTACTAGGATAGACTAATCTTAAAGAAGAATCAGAGACAAAATGGATTTCTTAAACCCATTGAATTCATATGTTTCTTGCAAAAAAATAATAATAATTTAAGATATGTAGCAACTCAAAGAAAGAGAGTTTGGATAAACATAAAATTCAGATTTTATTAATCAGAATAGGTGTAACCAATCCCTTACATTTGTGTATGTCTTTCAGTACAAGCATTAACAGCAAAACCAAATACTAATTACTTGTATCCTAAATTATTATATTTGTTACATCAAAATCACATAACTTTGTTTGGTCATTTAAAATTCATAAAAAAAAATACTGTATCACTTTAATAACCAAATGGTCACGATAGCCTGAATATGCGTCTTCAAATCTAAACATGAAGCAATTAAGCTAATTATAATTAAAAACTAATAATATTATAATATAAGAATGTTGAGATCTCAATTAAATGGGAGCTAGTTTCCTTAAGCGTGAATCATACGATTGCTTGCGACTAAAAAGTAAAAAGAAGATATCTTGATTCATGCATTAATTAATATGAATATTAATATTGCAAGAGACGACTAATAAATTGAACAATCACAAGTAGGGATAATCATTAGAATATATAGTATGATGATTTGAAGGTATTATAATTTGCTCAACTAGTAGTTTGTCAATCTTTTGTTCAACCAAAAAGCAAGCTTATTTTCATGTCCAACTACATAAAATACTTCCATATGTTGTTCTCGTGGTAGAGTACTGCTTTTTACCTCCTCCCCAAGAAAAATAGACCAATGATAATATATATGAATCCTCTTGAATAATAGTTTATTCGTCAAACTTCTAAAATTAACTTAAAAAAAGAATTTTTGGTGAGAAACAATTTGTGTTGACCAATAAATTAAATGTAAAAAACAGTTTTGAGGTTCAATTACCAAACTTTTTACTAATACTTTTAGCTTGGTTTAACTGACTAAAAGTCGTGGTGTTGGTCAGACAAAAAAGATACCGATCTTCTTCTTCCCAGTTTGTTATTCTTTTTTTTTCCCACCATAAAAAACAATATGCTTAATTCAATGTGAATGTATACACATAAGCCATTTTTTCACTCAGATAAGACGTAGTGAGAGCCGTGTTTGGCACAAATATTGAAATACCACATAAAAGAGGTGGTTACATTTCTGCAACCAAGTATATGGCCTGTGGTATATATTAGTCACGTCTCTCAAAACCAATAACGTACACCATAGACATTATTCTGATATAACATAACATGTGTCTGGTTGTGATATTACCCAACTATATGTTTTATACTATAATCCCATGATAACCTGCTTTTAAACAAAACAAATACTACTACTTAAATTTGGTGAGGTAAACATTTTAGTCGAAGATCTTATACTTTTTAAATGAAGGGTTAAATCAATCGCAATTCACACAATTCCACTTCTTTATTTTATTGAGAATTTATTGGAAGGGCCATAAGACCAAACTGCTTAACCAAAATGAAAGTGGCGTCTATTATTCAATCAACACTCTTAACTCCAAATGAATCATTTCAGAACAACAGTGCAACAGTACACAACAGATTAGTGCCCAAATGCAATCCAATCATTCAGATATTTGAATTAAAAGACGGATAAAATATGATGAGCTTGTGTTAAAACACATCCAAATGTAACATAACTGAGGTTTCTCTAATTACACTAACATATGGAAATGGGAACAAACAATCAAAAGTACATGGTAGAAAACTAGCTTTGCCTACATTTACAAACTAAAGTTACAACTGTGAGCTTCACAGCGACATACTCAGGTCAGGTCACGTGTGACGCTGGCCATATCTAATTCCCAACAAAATAAATCCACACATGGTTGAAAATTCAATAGCATCACCTTGACCCAGGATTGGCTGCAGGTACCTTAGATGGATAAGTTGAAATGTCTACATCAATCAGTGATAGGTCATAGGGTGCTGAAACATTAGTTGATGCATCCATAAGCAAAGAGTAGTTCATTGCCTCTGATTTAACTGTTTGCTGGCCTGCAACAGGATTTTGTGGATTGTTATTATTAGCAGATGGGGAGAGAGTAGATAATTGTACATCTTCCTGTTTGTTCCCAATTATGTGCTTGTTTTTCCTAACAGTATCCATCTCTGGGCCAGTTGGGACAAAAGTCCTTGCCCTGTACTTTGTTGCACCCCCTTCTTCAGCATCACCATGATTATAAAGAACATAATCATGATAAGTAGGAGCAAACTGCATTCATGGAAGCAAATAACATTTGTTAGGACACATGTGGAGTACACATACAGCACAAGTGAAAATGAGCAAGTGTCTGTCTTACCTGGTGAACCGTGTCATGGTAAAAATCATTTAGCATAAGGGCATGTCCAAGGCTAGCAGTAAAACCACGAGGAGGACCAATATTTGCGCCAGCATATTCCTTGTATGGGAATGCATAAAGATGAGCAAAAGCTGCAATAAGCATCTCAACACAAATTATAAAATTCTGGAATTCAGCAGCTTCCTCGGTATCTTTAATAAGTTCGGACTTTGCAGCAAGGAACACCAGAACACCCTGACAGAGGAAGTTAAAAAGAATGATTCTAATGCCTAGAAACATCATTCTACACAGTAAATTATAATAGATAGAACAGAAGACAGCCAATTTCTGTGATTTCAGTAAAAATTTTGAAAGGAGAAAAAACTGAAGTGGGTCAGTCCCAAAAAGTGGTATCGTTAAGGGTGAAATGGAGATGGTAAGATTTAATAGTTTCCAGAAAGTGCAAAGAATCAGTTTTCGGGTACATACTAAGAGAAAAATGTGCCACAGAAAATGGGACAGCGGAAATAATATCATTTTAAGCTAATATGCCGGATTTGGTCAAACCAAAAAGTGTTCAGTAGTCAAAAACTGAACAATATTTTGCTTACTCAACAGCAAAGTGAGAAAATAACATGTAACTGAGCAAATCTGGGGAGTTACCTGCCAGTACGTAAGGAATACGACGGATTTTATAATGATGAACTTTGGAACTGGATTAAATGGACGGAGCAGATCTTTGCATGCCACGTAAAACAAAGCCAATGCATAAAGTGCCATTGAGTATGAGATAGTATATATAATTGTGAGGTACAGGTATGATTGGCTTGGACTGAAATTTCCGTCCTCATATTTTCCTTTTACATATAGTATGATTGTAACGAGCACTAATATGGGCTTGAGAATCACAAACTGCAAACACCCCTGCTTGCACCTTCGGATAAAGCGCCTGCATTGCTTTAACATTATCAGAAATACATTTCAAATAAATAAACAAAAAAAACAAGAGATTTAAAGTCCAGTCATTTAAATGAATTAACAACATCACAACATGGAGACCTACATAATTGAAATGTTAAATAAGGGACGATAGTTTGGTCATAGATATCAAGGGAATCACTATTTCAATTGAAATTTAAGGAGTCATCTCAAATTCAAGTGTAGAAATGCAATGCATTCAATCACATAAAGCGCAAAAAATGAGTCGCCTACATAGAACTGTGAGTAATATATATATTTTTTAAGAAATGGTTCATGCTGGAGAATTCTCAAAGGAATAGCTCTTCATTGACCAAATAGAAGTGGCTTCATGCATAAGCACAACTTACCCATCCAAAGGAAGCGGAGGAAAGCAGCAGGTCATCAGACACCAATTTGGCTTTAGAATTCGACCACTCAAACTTAGAACAACAGCCCCTGGGCCACCAACCCATGCCAAGCAGAGTGATAGAAAATTATATATGACCCATGCCTCATATCTGAAAGGAAATTAGAAACTAAATAATCACAATTAACAAAAAAAATTCACCATAAGAGGTTAGACATAAGTTCAAATATAAAGATGCATAATCATATAAATCATTCACCAACTACTCCTTTCCACCTAATATATGTTACGTCAATTTACTAGCACAGAGAACAAAAAAGGCTGAAGTTTTTTCCTATGTAGACCATCAAATGCAGTCAAGACATATCATGAAGAATGAAGATGGACTAAGAAAGGAATGAGGTAAAGGTAAAATCACATGGAAAACCATGTCTCAAACAGCCTATAATCTCTCGGAGTCCATACGGATTGCAAATGAATAGAATGCAAGAAAAGCAAAAGGTTCATATAGGCAATAACTAGTTGGAAGAAGAGATAGATATGTTGGTACATTTATATGAAGTTGGTTGTTTGCCAAGAATCCTTTTTGTCTGTTTAGAGATTTGTAAATCAATGTAGAGATAAGATTGGGCTGTAAGGAACGTTCAGTGAGAATCCGGGTGTTTTAGAAAAGGAACTGAAAAAACTTATAATATGTTGAAGACTGATGTTGATAATTGTAGTCATGTAAAGAGGTGAATTAGACAATAGAATTTTCACTACTCTTGGGGAGATGGGCTAGTTGGATAAATGAGTAAGACAGCAAGAGTAGCTTTCAGAAGTCCCTGGAGAGACAGTCTTGTTGGATAATAATGAGCGGTAAAGACGCCTATGGTCATAAAGGCTCAGGTTGGTTAAAGAAAGGTTCCGTTAGGGTATTTAAGTATATTTTAACATTTTCAGCTAAGAGACCTTCTCCTTCAAAAGTTTCAATGAAATGGTACTTTAGCAGACATCCAGAGAAGTCTGGCTCACAAGGTTTGGATATTTAAGTTGATCTTCTGTCCGAGAAGATGACACCTCTTCCGAGTCATAATTATTTTACATATCGGCATCTGTCAACTATATCTTACATTGTTTTGACAAATTAGAAGACTTTCCCTGACATTCTTCAAGGTTTTAGGTTTAAGATGCATCAAGCTTCTTGGTTTTTGCTGACTTTATATATCAGTAGCAGTCTACAAGTTGGGTAATTAACTTGACAGCGCAAATAAATCTTGGACGTATGAGTGCCATATCAGAAAATGTCAACACACTGTGTGGTTGAACAAAGCATAAAGTGAATTTCTTCTTCAGCTTAAAGAAGATAAAACATTGTGCAATCAATTCAATTTGGATTTTCAAATATCATTCAATATTTTTGCAAAGGCTTTACAGCACACACAGCCATAATGCAAGATAGACACGTATACCAAGTCAAGCAACTGGGCCTGAGGATGCATATCCTTATTTCAAAGTATAATGTACTGTAGGCTATATAGGATTAAAAAGTAGATTTTTTGACATATGGCACCCAAAGCCCAAAGGTATCAATGAAGTGAGTGAAAACCTACAGACCATGGATCAAATTCTAGCAGACAAAAGATACAAGGTGATTTCTTCCGACCTGCCTAACCTTGTCAACAGAGTTACTCGGTACTTGTGATAGGTAGCATATATCCAGTAGAATAGTTGGAAGTGTGTGTTTACGTAATTGAGTTTTTGACGTACAACAATCTTGTTGAACTCACAGAACTTATAACTATTACCCAGCTATGTGTGCTGCAAAGATTTTAGAAGTCAACAAATAGAAACACGGTCATAGAAAGAGGATCTTCATTAAGAACAAGTACATGTTTCTCCGCATCATAGAGCCGATTCACAACTACAATTACCCCATCAGTATTCATGACTGCTACTTGTCACAAAAGTTCAGAACGCAGAGAGAAAAGGCAGGGGCATCTTTCCATGGAGCAACAATGGGCAGTCATATTATAATAGCATCAAGAAGAAAAATATGCATTAAGCCACGAAATACAAACTTGAACAGAACTTACATTTCACGAATGGAATTGAAATAGATGGCTCTCTCATTTAGGATGAGCGACAAGAATGACGTTAATGCATAAACCTGTCAAAGGAGAAAAGTAGAATTTTAAACATTAGCGTGGAACTCAACAAAAAATATAGCACAATGAAATATGCAGCTCAGAGTCAAGCTAGTTCAGAAACTATATTTGTTAAGGTCATATAGGAAAAAAATTGCATTCTCATGTTATTGGAAAGTCAAACACCATAACATCCAGATTATATGTCTGATTTTAAGATCCATAAAGATTCATAACCTGTTGGGGTACATTCAATGCATGTGGCATCTATAGTTTACCTTTAGTTTGTACTATCTGAAACAACAATTATAAAAAAATCATACTCTAGGGTACTTGGATTTTATTTAAATAAGAGTAACCATCATTCCCATTTCAAAAATAAGATAACCACCATTTCGAAAACACTCTCGGCGCTGGGGTTTTATTTATTAGTCGACGGAAACTGTTGATAGTACAAGTGCACATTAAGCACCACATTCAGATTCTGAACTCCATTTAGGAACACTCACAAAATTAATTCCTCCCTTAGTATCCAAAGATCTATGGAAATTAATAGCACTAAGTGTTGATGAATTTGAAATCCTACCATGCACATATTTCCTACTACAACAACATAACCAGTCTGATCTCACAAGTGGGATATGGGAAGAATAGGTTACAAAGCTTACCTCTACCTTTATGGGGTAGAGAGGCGTCATTTCCGATAGACCCCCTTAAAAGATATCTCCTTCTACTATAATTTAACAAATACCTTTGTTCCACATCTTCAACACTAGTTGTTCGGCTTTTCCAGATTTAACTCACCTACTATACTAGTTAGTCTTTGCCAGAACCTATGGACGATCCACCTCCAACGGGATGACTACTCTTTTAAGTTTCATCTAATATTAACAAATGACGGTATGAAATATGAATCTGTTCACAAATCAACTTGATCCCTACATTTGACCTACATAATTTTAAATACAATGAGGTTTATTGGTCAAAACATTATACCAACACAGAGCCAAATTAGGTAACTACAAGCAGTTTGGATAACTTTTAAGAGAAAGCATTTTGAAGGAAAAAGAGTGTGCAAAATAACCTTGTTTGAATACTTCTAGTTTCTTGAAAATATGTGAGTATTTTGTTAGTACAAGAACTTTTCATTGAATTATACATTCAAAACAACAACATACTCAGTTGATCTCACATTCAAACCACATCAAAAAAAATTGAAGATGTCTTTAAAGCATACACTTCTTCACAAAAACTTTAACCAGCAAGTTTTGAAAGTTATTTATTAATTCTATTATATTTTTCGCAAAATTTCAGAATTGTTCAAAAAAAAACACTACTCATTATTTTTTTTTATTTTTTTTTGATAACCGAGAAATTCGTCTATGACCCACCCTTTGGACCAATCACAACCTTCTAAACTCGGTGGATAATGGGCCTAGTCTCGAAGAAGTGTCTGCATATACACTATTCACAGATTAAGCCATCACAGGAGTTCAAGCTTTCCTAACCACAAGAACTAGCTCTCCACTAAGATGGGATTTAGGTGCAGTCATACAATTACAGCCTACTATTTCCCTGTTGGTTTAGGTGTCCACTCAAGCCCAGCGAAAATACTCATATAACTCTTCATTATTGAAGCCTGTTATAATTGATAGCACAGCAATATAACAATCAAGTTCAACAATTGGATAGCATATAACTTCACAAGCTAAAAGCTGATTCCTAATCCAGAAAACCTCAATCTCAATACTTAAAACACTTCATGCAAAGCATAGGGATGGCTTTTTGATATCCTATGGCTCATAACTACATGAGATTCACCAATCACCTGCAGGCTTGTGAGGTGTATCAATAAGCCTAGAGGCAAAGATGAAGACTACATGTGAGGATGGTTATCATGGAAACTGATTTCTTCAAGAAAACAAAACCCTTTGTTTATGTTGAGAATATAATTAACTATTAAAAGTGTGCTCTTTCTAACAGTTTAAGTTTTTAAATGAGATGGTTACACACTTCAACATGGTATCAGAGCATGCAAAGGTCCTGTGATTTTAAAAAAAAATTCCACATGCTTGGTATATGAAAAAAGAATCAAGCCCGCACGTGAGGGGGCGTGTTGAGATGGTCACACACTTCAACAATTACCAACATAGCTGCCCGAATTTCTAATCAGCTAGGTAAGAAGATGGAGTTATTACACTCACATACAGTAGAGTCACATTCAGTAGAGTATATGATATCGATTCATAATTGAGATTGTGGAAAAGAGTACTAGGGTAAAGACTGAAAGCTAGCTTGACACAAAAAATATCACATTCAACATTACAATTTGAAATCCTGAAAGTTGTATGAAATGGAAAGGTGTCAAATATCCTGGAAGGTCTGAAAATGAAAAGAATGTTGTATAAATTGGAAAGGAGTGATAGAAATAGAGTAAACTAGTTCCACTGCCATGTGAAAAAGAGCTGCCATGGATGTCCTAAACATAAGTTTCTCCCATTCCTTGCTACTACAAAGAACTTCAATTACTACACTCATACACTGCATCAGCGTCATAGTGGACCGAATGATTAGAAACAGTAAGTAGTCCGCCCTTGCTCATTGTTAAGTGTCAAGAGAAAAGAAACACACTACTTTAACTGGTTTGATCAAGAAGAAGAATAAAGAGAGAAAAAACACTCACAGGAACCATAAAGATGATACGGACAATGTATCTTTGATAAGTAGGCTCAGTGTAATTCAAAAGATGCCTGTATATGTGCAAAAGCGCCAGTCCAATGGCACCAACTGTGCAAGGCAACGCAATGAGGATATAGAATATGGGAGCCATTTGTTCCACAGGCTACCAAGCATCAAACACAAACACCCTTCTCTGAAACCTTAGAAATATAATCAAAATCAGTACCATTACTAAAATTAATTGAAAAATAAACAGATAAAAGAAACCAACAATTTAGGTATATCCATCTGTAAACCAAGAATCCACTTACAGTACTGAAGAAAGAACTCAAAACCCCTATGTTTAGACACTTCTCTTCATCCCCAAGTAGCAGAAACTCTTGCTACAATTGAATGCTTCGCTTTTCACCTTTGATTGAATGTACACCAACCTCGGGAAATCGGGAAACCCTAACCCAATAACAAAATCTTGAACTTATCAAGAAAACTATTCCGTTAAAAAATTACACAACCCATTGAATGTATACAAGATTTAAAAATCCCAACTGGGGTTTACCCAAAATATAACCAAAATAAATAAAAATTAGCGCGTCTGCAGAAAAGGTAAAGACCCACTAACCTTATCGATGCAATCTGGGTAAAAGAAATCAAACAACAGTGCCCAATTGGGTCACTTTCTCCCAATGAAATCGTCGGAGAAAGAGAAGTTTGATGAATATGACGGAACTATATAGATCTGCGACTAGAAAAATCAAGAAAAAAAATGTTAGGCGAAAAGAAAGCGCTGTTAGTGAATTGCTGATTGTGGGACAGGGAAGCAATAATGGCGGCTTTAGGGGGAAAACTTATATTATATTATATTACTAAATGGAAAAACACAGATCGGTAAAAGCCACAGAAGAAAACTTGCCAAGAAATGATAAATCTTTTTACAGTCAGAAAGAAAAGGATAAATCTTGTTTGTTTGTTTTTCCTTTCTAACTGCAACTTTTGTTTCGTAGAAAAAGACGAGTGGCATTCATTTAAGAATTAAGAGATATATATTGTTGAGTTGTCTCTGATTCCATAATTATTTTAACATAATAAAATCAAATATTAACAATCACTAATCATCCACATTTTTTGTCTTTTCTTTTTTGTATAAAGTTTATATTTTTCAAGACTTGCTTATTACTATATTTAAATTGCAAGCGTAATAATAGAATGTTGAGGCAATTAAAAAAAAACAGTTGTATCAAGTTGGATTAACTTTTTTCTATTGCACCATTTTCGTTGAGAAATTTGCATTTCACGTCATGACTATAGAAATTGATCGTCAAACTACTAGAATAAAGTTTCCTTCTTAAATCAAATAAAAATATGATAGCTCGGATCATTAAAACTATGTACTAATTGTATTGCAATTTCAAAAGTGAAAAATAAGATTGCAAATGTCATATAAGGATAAATATGTATCATTTCTTGATTTGTGTGTGTCATACTTGTGTAGCGGTTATATGCTTTATTTTCTTATTATGAAAATCACAATCATGATGCACTTATCAATAAAGTGATAACATTAAACTTGATGATCTTATAAAGTCATTTACTCTATTTTCTTCTGGCAATGAAGAATGAGTATAAATTTTGGTTTTTTTAGCTACTTCAAATGGTAGTACATTAAACATTGGTGGTGGAACTGCATTATTCTTAATCATAGGTTTTGGGTTCAAGTACTGAGTATGGAAAAAATCTTGTTAGGAGTGTCATCCCCCGAATGGTTACTGCAATGCATGATTCAGATTTAGTCGGATTTTCAATGTGAGCTTCGAATGGATGGAAACTTAAAAAAAATATATATGAATAAGGAGATGACTCACAGATGAGATTTTCAGACAGTGCTTGATTTAATTAAGATAAAATGCAAGTAATAACTATACTAGCATGTATTGTAAAACAAATTGTTAAATACTTAGCTATTAAGTTAAGACTACCATTGTATTCAACGAGGAATACGAGCAAAGACGAGTAGAGCTAATCCAATAGACATTCTCAACTACTTTTCTAACATTCTGGAACTTGTCTTTGGACAACCAACAATCACAAATTGTATCCATCCTCTTTGATTCTGACACTCAATTTTTCCAATGGGTAGCTTTAAAAGCATCTTGTATACTAAGTTTCCACTAGGTGTGAGATCTAATGTAAAGTTCATTAGTCAAACCACAAGAGTCTATTATATTATAGCCTCTTTCAATATAGAAATTCAAACAATACTAGTCATTTACAAAAATCAGACGACATTTTGGTCAAACGTTTGCATATGTCACTTTAGAGAAAACAAAAGACAATGGTTATAACTTGCTGCTTCAAAAGTGCTTCTTAGTTGCAGTTCTACGGTCTGCATATGTCTGAAGCCAGTAACAACAATGATCTTATGGCCTTATTTACTTTTTGGTTCATGTAAAATCCATTACGTACAACCTGATGATCCAGAGACTTCTAGTCGAACGATCACAACTTAAGTAACTCGGTGGTTCATGGGGGGAAAAGGAAAGCAGAATTCGTTCAAATCCTCCCACATGTACAAACGGAACGTGTAGGAAAGGAAGGCACTGGTATTTTCTGATGTATCATCATAGCCAGAAATTAACTATCAGATCTAGCTTGAACATGATGTTGGATGCAAATTTGAATTTGCTTGTCCTCCATCTGTTTTTTTAGAGGTTTTGGAGTCGCCAACCGAGATAGTGGTGGCTATGCTTGATGGAGTTCATCGAATAACTTCATACAGAAAGATCAATGTTGAACTATGATGAATCTTTCCATGAGTCTTTTGGTAGAAGATTTTGTTGAATCCAGATACTGTATAACATTCATCAGTTAGAAAGAAAATTACGGTTAGATTCTGAATCGTGGTCATCACACATTGCCAAAAACTAAAAAATCAAATTTCCATAAGCACACAGTTCTCTGCATCTCTTGTGATAAGCTGCTTCCATATGACAAATATCAAGAACAGTCTACACAACAAAGAGCCATTAACCAAAAAGATCATCTTTTATTTGCCATAGAAAACCTGCATTATGGTCCGATAAACTAACCCTCTTTTATTCCTCAACACATCTCTCATCTTGCTCTCTTCAGGCACGGCTCCTTTGCTCTTCACTATCTCCAATAACTCTTTTCCTTCTTCCTCCATCCCTGCATTCACCAACCCTTCAAAACTACCCAAACAAGTAGCTGCATTGGGCTTCATTCCCCTTTTCTCCACCATCTCCAACACATACTTCTTCGCCTCTTTTACAAACTTCTCTTCTCCACTCTCCGCCAATGACTTGATCAGCACGCTATATGTATACGCATTCGGCAGCACTCCAGATGACAGCATCCGTAGGTAAACCTTGTGAGCCTCCTTGGGCTGCCCTCCATTGGCGTATGCCTCGATCACCGCCGTATGAGCCACTACATCTGGCATTTGGTTCTTGTCCTTGATTTGAGAGAAAAGCTCCAAGGCCTCGTGGGTCAGTCCGTCCTTAGACAATCCGTCGAACATCTTCACTGCATTGTTGATCATCCCCTCTGAACGTATTTTCTGAAACACTTCTTGCAAGTTTGTCGGGTCTTCGGGTTCCTCAATTACGGGTTTCTTGTTAAATGGGTCGTATGGTGGTGGTAATTTGGATCTATCTATTTGCTTAGTCGACGATTTTGTTTCCTCTTTCGTGTCCGCCTCAGTATCAGAGTCTTCTGAATCAGATAGCGAGAAATTGACTAAAGTGTTGCGCTTCGGAGGAACTAAAGTAGGGTTAATCGAAATTGGAGTTTCCGGGGTGCTGGTGGAAAATGGTCTGCTTCTGAATGCGTTAGTTGTGGAGACTGATAAAAGGGAAACTGTTTTGGGGCTTATGGTAGGGAGAGAGGAACTGTAGTGGAAACGAAGGGCATAGGGGGAGAGAAATCGGTGAATTAGGGAGAATGACGGCGCTGGAGAGACGGTGAGCCACCGGGCAATGGTTATTCCGGCCATCAGCATGTGGGGAGTAGAACGTCAAATGTGAATAGCAGCGAAAAGACTTGAAGTTGGAACGGCTAAATCGAAATATTTAAAAAGTATTTTATAAATTTATAGTAAAAATTTACTTTTTTTAAACTATCCAAATACTGACTAAGCTAAACAAATTAAAACGGCAAAAGAGTGTTTTTCTTATTTTCAGAAAGAAGCGATATTGTTTGATTATAATATATACGAAAATAAAAAATTTATTCAATGGTCATCTTAAATTTGAGTATATGATAGGGCAAATTGCGTCTCAAAATTTATTTGAACACGTAAAGTTTTATTATTATTTTTGGAAAAAAATCCTAAAATTCTGATCATCTCTATAAGTACAAGTCATCCGATTGATAAATATGATTATTTTGGTTAAACTCTTCTGCCTTATCAATATAAGCAATAACATCGTACTAGTGAAATTTCACATGTAAATTTTTAGAAGGGTAGATTGATACAAATTTTACTTCTATTTCATGGAGGTGCTAAGTTGTTTATGAAAGACAATCGACTAAAGAAAACATAAGTAATGTAGACATCATAAATGTGCAAGCATTCTAAAGCATATAGAGAAAAAAGGAATAATCACCACAACAAGATAAAACAATAGTCAAAACACAATAAATAACGTGTAGTAACAAAAATTGAGGGACTAGAACTATAGGAGTAGTGCTTATACTACTGTATGCAACAAGAAACATATTCCTTCTCTCCCTATTTACTTGTCCACTTATCCTTTTATAGTTGTCCATAATTACTTATCAATTTTGACAAATCAAGAAATGATACAACAAATTTCTATTATACCCTCAATTAATTACTTTGAAAAAGGTAGATCTTTTTGAAAATATTAAATTTTTAATTCATTCACTTCATAATTAATAGGGCTAAAATGGACAAGTAATTAGGGACAGATGGAGTATATCGCTGGACACAGAGATGACTCAACTACCTTGTACTCTAATCTGCAAAATCCATAACTTTCTATCTAAGGTCATATCCCGAGTAAGTTGGAGATGCGTTAAGTCATGACCAATTACCTCTCTTTGGAGCTTCTTTAACTTAATTCAACCTCCTTAAAAAGTTCACCATAGTCAAACTCTCACACTTCCTCAATGGAACATTGCATCTCTTATTTTTACGTGCCCGAACAATCAGTCTCACTTCCTCGTCTTGTATACCACAAAAGCTACCCCTAATCAACATCCAAACTCAAAATCAAAACTCACATCAGTTTTCAACATATGGATAATGAAAATATCAAAAACACAAGATTTCAAACTTAAAACACATTATCTAGATCCAAATTTGAATCACTTATTCTCCAACAAATTCTCCGACGAACTTTCACAACCTCAAGAATACACAAACACAAAGAGTTTGAGTTTGATTGAAACACAAAGAAATAAAGTGAATCCATATCTAATAATTGAAAATTACAAATACTAAAAACAAGCGAAAATAGCTTGATAAAAAAAATTGAAGAACAAAATCAAAGCACATTATTGAAAAGTGAACAATTTTCTTTTTTAAAAGAACATGGAGAAAACTCCATCAATTTTATTTATTTTTAAAGAATGACTGATTTTCATAGATTATTTTCGCATAAAACGTGGGCGACTAATTCCATGAAATTTTTTATTAAAAATTATGATTATTTTTTTAAAAAAAAAATCAAAGGATTTTGTCGATTATTTTTACCAAATTTCGTCTGTTGTTTTTTAAACGTGGCAAATCTGCATTGCCAGAATTTATTATTTATCTATTTTCTTATAGATTTGTCTTTTTAAATTAAGAAAAAAAACAGTGTGGTTTTGTTAACAAAAAAAAACATAGAAGAAAAAACCGCGTTTTAAATTATTACTTTTACGCGTAACGGTGCTATAAAAAGGGGAGTGAACCCTACCACCCTTCAAAAAAATAAATAAATTCCGTTTCCTCTTTTCCTTTCTTTCTTGGGCTTCCTCCTTTTTGAGTAATCTTGCTGTTCCTCTCAATTTTTGAGGTAAATTTCCATTCATGTTTAGTAGATTCCTTCATTTTCCCCCAATTCAATCTCTACATTCCGCCTGCAGTATGATTCTTTGTGGGTGTTGGACTTATTAGCTTCCTTTGTTCCACTTTTGAAATATTTCATAATATTCTCAACTTCTGCGCTTATGATTCTTTGTGGGTGTTGGACTTATTAGCTTCCTTTGTTCTTGAACATGCTTTCTGATGATTCTCTGTGGGTGTGTTGGACTTATTAGCTTCCTCCACTGTTCTTGAACATGCTTT